>DWAJ01001450.1:0-22229 GCA_018238005.1 Eurema mandarina | reverse complement strand
GACTCGATAACTGCCAGTGATCGATTTGCATCCGTAATTACGTCACTTTTAGCGGAGCAGGTGATGAAAACGCGACAAGTACGTGATTGCAGGAGGCGCAGAGCCGCCGCCCCTGCCGCGACCGGTTAGAAGCTTTTACTTGAAGCGCTGCTTTAAATACGCAGTCTATAATGTGCTCGGTAAATACGTATTTACAGAATAAACAAGTTAACTATCTTGTCTTCTTTTTTCAGATCTCAGTGACGTTATCTTCTGGCTGATGATTCTCATTAAAGAAAATAAAGAGCGAAATCATGACGCGTCGAAGCTATCGTAATAAAATGAATTATTGATTTATCAGTGTATCAGAACTTCATAATTCCGCCCGTCGAGTCGCGTTTGGTACGGCCCGCTGAACAACTCGCACACTAATCTTCTACGATAGTACGGTCCGCTACGATACTTTAAAATCTTTTATACAAATATTCATATGATTACAATAATAAAGCATATTTGTTACAATATTGACTCGCAATCGCCGCTTTTATTGTTTATGACTCGATCTAAAGAGAAGTGATCACATCATCGTGGGCGTAAAGTCAACAATCGCACACGGATCACAATATGAGTCCTCTTTTGCTGACGGTCCCGAAGTGCCACTCGATAATATTTTATAAGACAAATAACCCGATAAAGATGTTTTGACGTGAACCTGTGTTCATCGCTCACACTAAAATGCGTTCAATGATCGCGTACAATAAAATTTATAATAAGAATTGATGCCTTAGTTTTTGTTAAAATAAAATGAAATGATTTTATATTAGTGTCAACTTTATTGGGGCGACTGAAGCGTTAAGGCGATCGCTTGTTATTATATGGTGACAGAACTTTACGGCGGCAGACTTAAACATAAATCCATTAGCATTGTTTTAAGGGATTAAGAGACATTTACGAGATGCATTATGGGGGCGACGTTACTTTGACACGCATATTTATATGACACATGCCCCTTTTATTTTTTATGCATAGTGTGAAACGACTACTGACTCCTGAGTGTTCGATAAGATGAGCTCCTTTTTTAGGTGTTTAAGCTTATCTTTTATATTTATATAAACCCGTCATCACGTTTGACATTGCGATTAATAATGTTCCATAAAATGAATAGAGGATTTACTAAAAAATATATATAGAGATATAAAACTGAAGGATTTTTTTAATCATTTGAAGGATGAAATTGGGTCGCGTATTAAATGTAACCAGTATTCTCTCAATTGGAACACTTTAACCGCAGTCTCGTAGAATGTTTGCCAGCGGTCGAGATCGTATTACACAAAAGGTCTCGTATTGTTTCTATGTCCCAAATCAATCGAAATATCTGGTAATATTACAAAACTACATTGGGAGGGTAATTTTTTATACTAATCGGTAACTTGCAACCCACGTGATACATTGCGGTAATTTGAACCTAACGAGCGATGTAAGGTTGACATTGCAACAGGTAGACAACTACTAGACACAAACACTTTTTGTACGAATATTTTATTGTTACTTTGACAAATTTGATATTTTACATACCTATAATTTTAAATAATCATTTTTAGGGGTTGGATGTATATATATAAATAATAATTTAACCTAATGATAACAAAATTTTGCTTTAGTATCTGCTAAATTGGTTAAGTAAACATTTAGCGTTCCTAAAAATTATTATTAGTAAATATATATATTAAAATAACATGGGAATGGAAATAAAACATATTTCATTTATTTTACTACGATTGTGAAAAATGGGATTTGATTTAAAATAAAAAAGTAATATTTTGACATATTTCCAATGTTTAACAAGCGGCCATGTAATATGTTCAATATATCAGAAACGGATGAGTCGCTTCTACTTCTAACGCAGCGCTACGTATATTTATTATAAAACATTAATGATTATTAATAAAATCGATCAAAACTTGTGAAACGTACATCAAACGTGCTCTAAATTATTGATTTTAATATCGGTAGTTAATGTACATCACGAGACATTTTCGCTAATGGCTCGGTGTGATCAAAAGCTTTGGTCGAAAATTAATTATCAATTTGTCGTGGGTGCCAGGCAGGCGACATAAATCGATCGGGTATATCTGCCTGCAGCCACATTAGCCACGCTCGAACACAAGATAAGGATAACAAATGCTCAGTTTAAGGTTATCTTAACATCGCGGACATGAGAGCGCTTTTTGCCACCGAGCCCCTCGCCTTGGCCTTCTTGTTTTATGTTGGAGACATCACTCTAATCGTTTGAAATCCTCCTCAAAACTTGAGGCTTTAAGTACTTTTTTTTTCCTTTTATACTACTTATTTACCCCGAATTTTACCACTTTTTATATAAAGTACGGTATATATTGTTTCGTGAAAGTTATTATTTGTATGTAGTAGGTATAAATCTAAATAACACAATTCGCCGAAGTAGTTTTAACACCAATACCTACTCGCGAAGGTGACTCAGCTACGTATACCTAATGATACCTACACGCACGAGGTTTTGTTGGTGCATTTTTTCAATTCAGCTAGTATATAATTATTACCAAACCACAACTGCATGCGAAATTGGGGTCTCACCTCGGCTCGACGGCCATAAATAAAATAACATGAGCTCCGTCAGTGGGAGGAACCCGGTGCTAATGATTAAGCTGGATGACCCAAGTCTACCCCAGCGGGGTATTTCAACCAGCCGCTTTATCCTCGCGGCCATTATAAAACAGATTCCATTGGTCAAACTCGCTTTAACTGTTATGTGAGTTTATCATATTCCCGAAATAACATGTATCAAACCCGCCCGCCGATTTTATCTCGTAACATCTTTTAACTTCGCATTATGATAATTTTAGGAAGTTATTGAGTATGTAGATGTCGAGCAATTGTCCCTTACATTTCCATTCATAAAATAAATTGTATACGTACCTAAGATTTAAACGCACATATTACACATTCTATTACCACATTCTATATAAATGTTAAAAATTACTCAACACGAAAGTTCAATTTGAATATGAATAGGCAGGCGCCATGTGGGCAGGTACATAAAACCGGACCAAAATAATAATAGTAGACAAATGTCCTCCTCGCCAGACACAATGAGCGACCTCTCAGAGATCGATTCACTTTTAAGTCATGCTAATTTGAAAGTCTAGAGCTTTTTTTCCTTTATAGCATCATAAAGAAGCTCATGCATGAATAACAACTATCTCATGCATAATGAAAAAATAACGCAACGAGAACATCATTTATCTACCCTATTACGCTGTCTTCAAGTATAGAAAGAAAACACGCAATATATTCTGAAGGCGTATGTTGCGAGATATATTTCTTATAATATTATGGCTTAGTTGTGCAGTACACAAAATACGATTGGACTATAATTCTTTTTTAGTACACAATAGATACAATGATATTTATTCGTCGTGTAATAATAATATAAAATCTTTATCCACCGTCCTTCGTAAAAATGTTTTGTATTGCACCCACATAACATACAAAATTATAATAACCCGAAGGTTATCTTAAAACGGATATAACGGTCCTGATTATTACACTTTTATGGATTAAGGCATTCGTTTTCTAAAAAATAGTTTATTATAGTTAATATTAAAATGATTTTATTGTTTGTATTAACAGTAAAATATTTATAATACCGTATCTTTTTAAACTGAGCTAGAAATCAAAGAAAGTTGAAGGATTTTTGCAGTATTTGCCCTGGAGTCGTCCGCCGGCTGCAGCCACAAGATCCATATCGTCGCTATGTCAACCGCACAATGCCATCTTTTGTGTTCCGACACTATAATTTATTGCCAGCAAACACGAAAAAAAAAATAAACATACGATTTGTATTGTTCACCTTTTACGATTAAAGCTAACTTCATAACTATTTGCGATTCAATTTATATTATCGATTGCTTTGCATATACATCTAATGTATCATCAAAAGTGGGGAGATTTCATTATTTACCTCAACAGGTGCGAAATATTTTATGATACAAAATTGCAGTTTATGTTTAATTTTACTACCATACTAATGAGACTTCAGATCTTAAGAAAATAAGGAGACATTTAAAATATGCAACAGAGATAGAGAAGCATTAATTATTTTCAATGAGCTTTAAAAAGGATAGGATGTTCCGTCGCGTCGGCTCTAAAAATCTAAGCTTGTATTTGGTATGCGGCCTCTGCGCAATGCATGCTTAAGTTGAAACGAAATCTGGCTTTGGAATACAATGACGTAGTAACTAAGTAGTAAGCGTAAAGCGAAACAATGCAACGAGAGGACACTTGCAGATATCCAAGAGCATTCAGGTCAATGCATCCCATATTTTAATAGTTATGACCGGTGTGTCAGTTGTTGTATTAAAACAATGACCAATAACTTAGTATTTACGTCTCATTGAGTGCCAGCTCGTGGCGGCTATCTTGGTCTATTAGTTGCTTCTACTTTCGTGGACGTTAATTATTATAATTATTGGAAAAGGTACTGTTCCTTCATCTTCGACTTTGTTTTTAAGTACTAATAAATATATTACAAAATTAACTTATTGGTACCTATCTCTAAGACTTCAAAATTTTAAAACGTTTTAATAGTATAGGTTAAGGGAAAACTTTTCTGTAGCATTTGGCGCAGGAAAAGAAATACTAACCAAGAACGCCAGACATTGAATAATAATATGTAAGTTTGTAGCGACATATTTAATAAACTAAATTCAATTCAAGTCTTTAATGCAAACGGAAGTAGGTACTTCCAGTAGAGATATTATTACAACAATGGGGTTGTGACTTGGACCGAGTGTGCCTTATCGATGGCACGGAATGGCCCATTCATAGTCAAAATAACGAGTTCAACCTTCAGGTAGCAATTACACTTATAAGTTTATTAATCGCGAAACCACACATCAGGCATTGTTCTGCTGATGACAATCGTTGCTAGACCAAATAACGCCATTACCGACAACTTTGCTTACGTAAAGGCGACATAATAATAAGAAAAAACTAGACAGTAGTATTGCATTACAAACCTGTCCGTGATCAACGACATTCACAAGGTAATTCATCTTAGATTTCGATACTCTATTAAAGTAGATATTATTAACATTAATAAAATGCGAATGTTTAAACCGTGTATGAAATGGAGTTAAGATTTATACGCGTTTAAACAGTTTAAATCTTTTAACATCGAATTTGTAATAAATTATATTAAACGTAGGCGGGATGGAAAACAAGCTCCGTGAGAAAATATCGTATGGCATGGCAGTGTACCCGCAGCTCTTTATTTCCAGCAATGTTCCTCCCTTAGTTCATGAAAATAGATAATTCTTTTGTAAAATTAACTGAAATTTCGAGTACAGACAACTCGGTAAGAATTTTTTTATATTTTTTATCTATTTATAGATATTAAAAATTAAGATTGTTATCCTATTTCATGCACGTATCAACAACAATTTATAATAATGAAATTCAAACATTCGTACCAAATTCTGTAAAACGTGTTCAACCATCGGTAAATGTTAACAATGTTCAAACGGTGTTTCAACAAGCCCTGGAAAACACATTTTGCTATTAATCGGCCGTGGAATTGTGTTATGCAACGTCGATTTTAAAGCAGCGCTGAAACTCATTCATTTCAATGTCGTTTCGAGCAAACAAGAGTGTTCGTAAAGAGAATCAATTACATGCTCATTAATCATTTGAAATTGTTTTTGAAATCTTAGGAATGGTGCACCTTTCAGAAAATATTTTGTTAGCAACATAAAACCAGCTATCGTTTTCATATACGAAGGAGAGATTGCAAGAAAGCGTTCTTTATATAAGGCCTTATAAAGTATATAGAAATACACGAACTCATTTTTTAAATAAATTTTTAGTTTTAACTTTATAGTGCACTTAGTCACGGGCGATATATTAAGATGAGCAAAACATTCTTCCTTCTGTTTTAACAAAACATATTTTTCTTTAAATGAGGTTCTAATACATGTGTTAACCAACAAAATGGGTGAATACAAATTAATGGTTATAATAAAGTAAACAATTGAGTACGATCGCCCACATTTCAGGTACTTCCGCAGATAAATTGTTTGAAGCTCATCGACGTGGGCTATTAAATGTAAAGTGCTCATTTTAAGCGCATTCTTTTCTGATAATAGCAAGTAATCACATATTACGTTGTAAAAGGTTATTTTATAATTATAAACTTGAGTTGAATTATTTTATTTAAACATTCCGTGACGCAAGTCCCATTCGCATATTCTCGCGAATTGGCTTTAACCGCCTTACACAAGAATGCACTTTAAGATTCGACGAGGTTTCAATCGGTAATTTTTTATACTTACCATAACTGAACAGCGATATACAAGGCGTGACATGTAGAGATTAATTTCAGAGGTAGTTATTTGTCATATTGTCATATTAATTTATGGTCGACCATTGTTTTCAGGTGACGTCATCTGATGCACTCCTGGGCACATCTGATTCGGTTATCGTGTTGTATTTCTATAGTTGTTGTAAATGCAATATATTATATAACATACACTCGACTGGTTAATTAAGCAATATTCTAAATTGACTTCTACGTTTTTGACGCTTCAACGGTTGTACATCATTTTCTGTGTTTAGAACAATATCAATGACATATGTTGCAATTTTTTATAGGTATCATGTTATCAAACCATAAAATTCAATTCGAAAATGTTGGCGACGTGCTTTATCGGTATCTGATACTTAGCTGAGGCCACATACTTCACTCAGCTCGTGAGATACCTGGTGACCGCTATACACTTCTTGTGTTTCAAGCAACCGCAGCCCCGGGCAACAGTCAACGACCTAAACTCTCACCAATACAATTTCTCTCATTATGTATATTTGCTGATTACTTAACAAACCATTATTGTTCTACATAAAAAAAATAATATTTTATATTGCACCTAAGTATATCAAATTGGATTTATTATTCTACTATAATTTTTAATTTATATCCAAACAAAGATTAGTCGGATTATAAAATTATTATAAGAGCATGTAGTAATCATAAATGTAAAAAAATGAAAACTTCGTCATAACTTAGCAGAAATAGTTACCTTAATTCGGTACACGAACGAAAATGATTCGAACACCACACTTCATTGATAAAGATAGATGTCGTAATGCACAAAAATGCCTGCACATATGTCTTGTTTGTTTGCGGCGGCACGTTGTATGGTTCTATTTAAGCGTTAAATATACGAGTGTCCTAAAGAGCTGTCGATATAACAAAGCCTCTTCCGCCAGAACAGTACTGGGTGGAGCTAATAAACTATTTGAGTAGTACCTCATGTTGACAGTGGTGTTTCACACCTGAACAAAGCTCCTCGTTTACATTAATGTAAATTAGGTTAGGCAGCCCGCCGCCGCGCCTACGTTCAATTAGATGTACCCTAACGTAGCTATTCTTGTGTATGCAATTAGTATCTAATAATTTAAAGTTTCATAACTACTTTTATATTTAGTCACATATGCTCTCATTAGGTTTTGAATTCTTAAGCGTAAATGTATGAAACTTAGCGAAATTTATATTCCCCAAAAACGAGATAGTGACAAATGCATAAGAGGAAAGTGGCATTACGATGTTACAACTATGTATTATGTTATTAAGCCTTTTATGCTACCATAAGTTTAATAATGAACAAATTTGAAATAAAACAGCATATTACGATTTGAGTATCAAATTGAAATCGATTTAATCCGAGAAGTAGAAGCTACGAGAGAAGTACCGTGTCAAACACTGAATCTGTTCTACATCTATCAACACGCGGCTCGGTCGCGTAAACATCGGCCACGGCTGTACTTACCATAACACTGAGTTTTTACAGGAATCCGCGCTTTGAAATCTATACATAGATTGTTTTTGCATACGTCACGATATGTCTTTTGTATTATTTCAAGGAATCGAACAATCGAGAAATCGATAAACAACCCATCAGCGTCATCATACAATCGACTTTACTCGTTTGATGAGTTTTCATCAAACATGTGAATAACTGTAAACGATCCTGAACGGATATGTCATTAACATTTCCGAACGTCACAAATCACACCACCAAAATGCGAGATCTATAACCAAAAAAGATTTGATGTTAAATTTTTTTATTGTGGAGCGGCGGAGTCGCACGCGCGGCTCGATTGTGGCTGTGTGGTCCTCGCTAGCCACTTTGTAAATAGCGCGGTTTACCTTTTTCAACTTTTGTGTTTTGTTACCTTTTGTGCTGTTGTACGGCCAATATTACCATAGCTATTTAGGATCGTCGGATAAATAAATACGTCATTTATCATGATAACTGATGCGCACGGACGTCGTAGTGTCACAATGTTCAAATGGGGTGAAGATTTGATCTTTAGCTTGCACGATTTGTAGCGATTTATCTTTGCATTGTTTTCTCGACTACTCGATGCATTTCAATAGATTTAACAAGTTATCATGTATGAATCAATATTTAATTATTATTAAAGTTTTCTAAGTGAATTTAAGTTAGCATGTACCTAAGCTCACGTTACGGCTAGTAGCAAATGATAAAACAAAAAACGATTTAAAATATTTAAAGCTTCCGTATACGCTAACACTAAGTACTAAGTAGGTACTAACTGGTTATAGAGAAAATCTGTTTCCCAACGTAATGAAGTATCTTGATTTATGGTCACATTCAATTCAATTCAGCCCTAGATCTTTTCAATTTTTTTTTCTTGAGCGGCATCGGGGCTGTGCCATCAAATTGTGGCAAAATAAATTCACTCAAAACCGCAGCGTCTTTCACAATATTAGTACCGGGGCGACAAAAAGGGCCGAAAGGGCGGCCCTTCGTTGAATGAAGGGAAGGTAAATAAGTATAAATAAAGGTGAGGGTGGCACCGTGCGGGTGACGGAGGTGTCCCGCGGCGCCTGCGCTTGGCCATCGGCACTGTCTTCCATCATTTTACAGAAAAAAAATGTGCATTTTATTTTTCACATTAAGCTTATACTGTTTTATTGCTTATAAATCAAAACGAACATTTCTACTGTTTATTGATTTAGAAACATAAAGTTCATGTAAAGCGCTAGTGAATTTTCGAGATTGTAAAAATCCAATTACAAGCTCATTGTTCTTCGTATCGAACCGTCACACATCATTAAATCAGGACCAATGAGAATCGTAAAAGTCGCGTCCGCGCTGAATGTTGATCGCTTGAGCCGCGAGTGTAATCGAGTACGCCACAAGCACGACCAATTACAGGTATATATACTCGTGTGGTGCACTTTTATTGGGTGTACGATTTAAGTGCCGATCGACACGCCAGAATACTGTTCTACCACATATAATGACCATTTATGTCTGTAAGGTAAGTCGGTATGTCGTCCCTTTTTACATGGGTACATAACATAATACATATTTCACTATTCCCTTACTTTGTATTCCAAAAAATTTTAACATCACACGCATTCAACAGTAGTACAATAGATACAGTATTTTAAATTAGACCGAACTTCACCCATACGTGAATCGGAATATACCTATCTACGAATATATAGAATAAATGTTTTACTAATATTTACAAAAATCCAGACATGATGATAAAAAAATTAAATTACTATCCTGTACTAAAACATATGCTAGCATTAACCGCAAAATCGTTATAAGGCAAAATTTTTATACAAGATGTTATTACTATTAAATTTCAGAGGCATACATACGGCATAAGCGTCTTGCGAAACCGAGGAAGAGATTGTGTACAGTGAGGGCTATAAATTACTAATAGACATAGACGTTAACACGAAATTGAGAGCGCTATAAAATAAATAAACATTGTACGCATATCTACAATTAGTTTTTGGAAATATATATAATTAACATCAAACGAATAACCGTGAATTGCAAGTGCACAATTAAATAAAATTTAAATTTTATTCTCAATAGTATTCTACACGCTTGTTATTCATGAATAGTAAAAATAATCTCGATCTTTAAAACGTATACGTACGATATACATATAAACAACGTACGAATAACTTACCGTACTCGGCCTTCGCACTTAATTTTAAATTTATGAAATTAAACATTTAAAAAACATTACGTTATATTATGTTAGCACCGATAGCTGTAAAACTACAACAATCAATTAAAATGTCTGAATTGAATATTCATTACACACAATGTTTAGGTGCCCTATTTAAACAGACGAGCCAAAAATCCCCGGATTTGTAAACGGAATATTAGAATTTACATTTAATACGAGATGCTCGTAAACAAGAACATGTTAATATGTATAGTACCTATTTATAACTATGTTTCTAAGACAAATATTGTAAACACAACAAATAGGTTTCTAATTATAATGTTGCACTCAAAGGCTTACAGTTTTAAAGATGTTTAATTAACTTTTATACCAACAATGCTTTTATTTGTCAAGGTTTTAAGATCTGTAGGTTTCGTGGCCCGTGCCTCCTTAGCATTGACTGAGGTTTGACAGATAAGAAAGAGATAAGCGACACTTGTACCACATCAAATATTTGCTGGAGTAATAAAAACAAGTATACATAGAAACATTTATTTTTATATAAGATTAATTTTTGCAAACTTTAAATTTGAATATCTCTCTCTCTCTCCGGGTTTGCAAAAAAATATGATACCTATTATGCGATAAATATAACTAAGCCCAGTGCCTCGAGTATTTCTATGAATATACATATTGCCAAGCCAAGTAAATCTATTGAAAAGTTTAAAGAATATGATAGAGTTAATTCAGTTGTTTGAATGATTAAAATCTGTAAAAATTTTGTATGGTAAAAAACCTTAAGTCGTGGTTTTTTCCTTTACCTTCACACAATTGCAAGTTAGTCCGTTAATATATTGACATATTTCGCATGTGTACATACATCATGACTGTTTACGTTGGCGGGAGAGATGCAAATCGTTAATTTATCGCCACCTTAAGAAGCAACTATATAAAACAAACCGCAAACAGAGGCTAAGTTCAAAGACCTATCACTTGTACAGTTTGGTTTGTATTTGCACAAGTGTTCCCAGCATTAACATGCAAACTTAAAGGGCTTGTACACTTACTGATGAGAACCACCAAATTTGCAAATAAACTATCGTTCGTAAATTCTTTAGTCATGCGATTTCTAAAACAAATGTCTCTTATATTCTACGTTCGATAGGATTATCTAGTCTCCTTAAAAATGTATACTCATCTACCTACACTAGTATCAATTTTTATTTTTAGGTAACAGCACCGTCTTTATTGTTCATTTTTTTGTGATCTGTTTAAATAAAACTTATATACCTACTAACAAAGTTTCTCAACGTTTTAAACAGATACGGTAATATGTAAATTGTATCTTCTTCTTAATATTTTCTAATGAACACCTTTACAAAATAGGTAGGTAATTATTTTCCTATGAACTTGCTTGCAAACAATACCACATACATTAAATATATAGACTAATAATTTTCCAAAATATTTGTCAATATATGTCAAATAACTTCAAAAAGTTATGAGCAATTTTTGTTAAGTCAATTGTTTGATGATTTATGAAGTCTGAGAAATTTTCACTATTGCTTCCATCATTTGCTGGCTGTTATTCATTTAGGTATATATACAAAAATAAAACATGTTTTCAGTCCATCGTTAATTAATTAGCCAGAATTTGTTTCATCAAATTTTTACAGGTAGGTACCTACCTAAACTAGGCCATTAGATACAATTTTGTTTACACAGTTTTAAAATGATGATAAATAACTACGCAATAATATGATGACGCCGTTAAAAGTTCTTTATTACATTTTATAACGTTGTAAACCCACCGTAGAATTTGAGGATTAATTTGATTATGGTCAATTATTCACAAAGCGATCGCCTCTCGTTCCGTTTTTTATCCTGCGCTAATAAGCCGAAAACTACCTAATTTAAAGGCGGTGTCTTTGCAGCTAACAAATTTAACCACTTTAGCGTATCAAACTGTAAAACAAAATCAATATAAACAATCGATAATTAAGCGGCCTTAAAAAATATTATCAAAACGAACGTTCCTTTGATTAAGGTATCTAGATTGTAAGAATCTCGATGCAGGTCTCTAACAGTAAATGGATGGAATGATGGGTGGTTATAAACTAAGCATAAGTACAAATTACAATAAAACGTAAATTAAACATGAGCTATGCTGGAGATTACAATAAAAAATATTTAAAAGACGATAACAACAGTTTGTGGAGTGGTCGGGATTGACGCGCTATCTGCGTGCGCGCACGGCAGTAAAAGCTCATTGTAACTCGAGCCTCAAATACGAAATTGAATAATGCTGACCTATCCCGCGACCGCCTCGCCCATAAATCACTGAGATATTTATGTCCCTCACCCCCGCGGGGCCGCCGCATCCCCTTTCTCGTCTAAGCGCTTTTTCGCAGGTGAGGATGTTAAATATTAAATAAAAGGTTACGTGAAATGGTAAGTAATTCCAATTGAAATCGACAAAGCCCCAGCAATGCGGTTGCGCAACTATTCTGTGGTTTCGCAGCTAGCCAACAAATCAAGAACAAAATGTTCTCGGACGAAAATATTTTATATACTAGCCTGTTTTTTTTATTACATTGTAACCAAAATGTTTACCTGACTAAAGCTAATATTGTAATATACATTACTTTTTAACTAGATTATTATTACTTTACAGATTCTTACGTATGTATGTATAGATATATATTTTTATCTTGAAACCCTGTGGCATGTAGCGCACCAATCTCAACGCATTAACTTTACTTATTCCTTCTTATTCATGAGAAATAAATAATACTATTAGAAGGAGATACCGATTGCTGATAAAAAGTGGGCCCGAGTTAAATGGGAGGCACAGCGGAGGCAGAAAGAAAGTAATGGAGGCTCATCGAACCGGTTTGGACATTTTTACGAATGCAAGGCTGCTCCGCTCGACACGGGCTATGTGCTGCCTGCGGCGAACATATAACATAACCGTCGGCGGATTCGCGTCGGCCTTTCTTCATCCAGACGCACACATGCATCCCACTGTCCGTACCAATACAGATTATTATTATGGGCGCATAACTGGATTCCACGCATAAGTACATTAGGCCATTAAAATATTTGCTAAGCAAACTACCCATGCTCTTAAGTCATTATTTGCGAATGACGAAGTAAACAAAGACATCCTTGAATATAGCGACAACTATTCAGAGATTTGGGTTAGTCGCACGGAAATGATCTTTGTACAAACATATTTGAGTATATCGATGAAACTACAAACGCTAATGCTAAACACCAAACGCTAAATCATTTTGAATGATATCAAACACCGGCGAACTGATCGACATCGGAGCCAACAAGCATCCGATATAGAAGTGACTTCACTAAACATGTCCTGTTGATTAAAGAACACGCGTTGCTTGTGACAAGAGGTTTTAACACGGGTAACAAAAAGCTTACTAAGCGTTACAAATATATAAATTTACAATTTTTCTTATAATTTCGAACAAAAAACTAATTTGTTGCCCTACGTTCAACAAGTTAAATTTTTAATTTATGAAGTATGTGATTTTAAAAACATACTTACTTATTAAACTATCAAATCGAATTGAATTTCTTATTTTATTAAGTATTTGGTAAATGAAATTTATATTTTATTTATTAACTGTCAACTTTTATATTATTTATATACTAGTGCCCCGCGGTTTTACTCGCTTAGTTCCCGTTCCCGGGGCAATACCGGGATATAAAGTCCTATCCAGGGTATCACCTATCTATATACGAAATTTCAACAAAATCGGTTCAGCCGTTTTTTCGTGAAAGAATAACAAACCATACATGTACATTCTCACAAACTTTCACATTTATAATATTAGTAGGATAGGATAGGATAGGATAGGATAGGATAGTAGGATAAACGTGAAATCGTTCATAGGACGAGTATTTGTCATTCATTTCTATATAGAGCCTTGGATTGATCTTAACCTACATTAGGTACCAGGAAAAACGGCAAGTATTAACGTCAACGTCTTTTTGTTTGTTTGTCAATAACATCGTCGTGTTTACCATACCATTAGAGCGAACCCGTACTGAAATCCATCTTGAAATACGGTATTGATGTGAATTATAACCGCACTAACGTGCAGACAATCTAGGTTCGGATTAAGGCGATTAATATTGTATGAACAATAATGTAGCTAATTAAAAAAGTATGAACTTTTTTTATATTACTAAACCTTTTTTCACATAAATGTTTAGATTTTTTTAAATTTGCCAATGACCTATATTTAAGAGCATAGGATAAAATTAAATCTGATCTCATTGAACAGAACAGAACCTTAGAGGAAATGTAAACATTTTAAATTGGAATAAATATTATGTATTGTAGTAAAACACTTCAATGAATAGCTTTTTATCTACAACTCTAACCACAATATTCTATTGTTGTATAATATAAAATTTATGCGTAAATAAATGTGTGATTTAAGGTTACTTAGATGAATCCTAGGCACTTGTAGCGACGGCATATCTTTTTGCTATGGTTATTGGTTTCATTATTTTATTCATTTCAAATATCAATATAAAAACAAATAACTATCTTTAACCATGAATTGCGTACTACACTGTTAATATGTAAATGTGTTATAAAATAGAACGCATAATATACGCGTTTTAAAATATATTTATCCACCGATAACCAAATTACGTTAACATAATACCTACTTTCTTTAATTATAATTATTTTAAGCATTACTTATCACACTCGTTAGAGTGTACGCAATATTTAAGAGACCTGTTTAATAAATTTCATAAATGAGCACTTTAATATGCATTACATTTTTTATCGGCTGAACGAACCAAAATGTACCTTACAATGAGAGGACAACAATAAGGTATCCGTAAGTTTATTTACGCTTTTACAAAACATCGTGAATGACAACGCATGACTTTCAATACCATCGACACCAAGTTTACGACGGCAATATATTCACCAAAACTGGCATCAATGTTGAAAAGAATTCATCATTCATCAATTAGTCACACGAGACAAAATATTTGTTGTCAAATCCTGCGTAATTGCTGTGCTACAATCGTAACACTAGCTACGAAGCTACCGGAACGCCCGCAATTTGTCCCTATTGTTCCAACAGTTAATATTTACACCAGCGATTGTACCCTACCCGCGCACGAGGAGCTGTTTTCAAAACAGAGGAGTCTTTATAAAACCCATTGTCTTAGTTTGTAAAATAACAATTATAGCGGAATCACACTTGTAATAATTACTATTCAAATTTTTTTCATAAATGCTAAATTAAACTTATTTATGTAATAAATAATCCATTTTTTTAATTATTTTCCAAATACATAGTGCAAGCTTATTTTCTTTAAATAACTCACGATAAAAGGTAATGATAACTCACCTGGGTCATTAAGCGATCAGCGCCGGTGCCTTCCTCATCCCTGAATTCTATATCGGGGTTATAGTTAGGCACTAAGTCTTTGAACTTTTCATCGTCCCTAGTGATGCGACCCTCGGGAGGGCCACTGGCGGATTTGGAATTTTCACTAATGTTCGGATCATGTTGATTAAATACTAGAGGGGTGATGCGGCGCGGTCCGTGGCGGCGAGTGAAGCCGCGGCCCGGGCCGCAAGCCACCGCTGCGCCCAACCACAGTAGCACCAGCAACAGCCTCATCTCGTAGACATCACTTCACGCGCGCTCGACGCACGACCACCGCGCGCCGCGATTTGTGCGACACTGAGATCCGGGTGCCGGAGGCGTACTGGCGTAATAGTCGAGCGTCCGTGCACCACCGACCAGCGACTGCATCCCTTGCGCCCGCCGGCTGCAGCGCGAGCGGCTGCAACGGCGCTCCCGACTCCACCCGCCGCCACCACGCAGCGGCACAGCCTTCATCTTTTGTTGTAAGCCCTTTGTTATGCCGATGTCGTTATCACCACCATATAACTTAACCCACGTGTTTCATTCATTATTTTAAGATGGTAATGACTTTGGTTTAGGCGCAGTAAACCAGAAAAAGTCGACCTTTCTAAAATTATTATATTATTATATAAAGAAACGTTCTTGAAAAAAGCTATCAAGATTATCTAGTAGACTGATAGACTCATAATTAGGCACACAAGGATAATTCTGTGTTATATAAACTCGTGGTATTGGTAGGTATATCATACCGTGTAAAGTGTAAACATAAATACGACGACATGACTAAATCATTATTATTATGGGTTTTCAAAATTTACTTATCTACCTAAAACCACAACCATCACACGTTTTTCCCATGTTTATTTTTTTTCCTTGTCATTTTATGCAGTTTGGTTATATTGGTCACGACCGTCCTTATCACTTAGTATCAAAATAAAGCCTTAAAAAAAATTACACCTATGTAAAACCTACCGCAACGAATTGAGAGGAAGCTTTTCAGTAAATTTGATGGTTGTTTTACATGAGCGTCAATTATGAAAACCTACTATAAGATACCCCTAGTAACTAAAGTATACCCAAAGCAATATAATATGTAGTCCTGTGGCACAATATATATTTTACATTATACAACAGTATACTTACTTAAATAAAAAGTAAAATTTCAGAGAACTGTAAAGTAGAATGTACCTATAAAATTACAAATATCGTTGAAAAATATAGAAATTCATTTATGTTTTAATGTGATATCCAGTAGATACCTATTTACTGGATTACACCAGTCAACAAAAAAAAATATTTTTTTTGCGCATGGGTTTTCATTGCACAATTATTATAACATAAGCAGATATATAGAAACTGATGTCATTAAAAATCGAAAATATTTGCTTTTTAAGAAATTAGAGCGATTTGACTATAATTCAACGTATGTACCGGTGTTTGCGCTACATCAATGTAAAAAGAGATGTTGGAGTGAGTTTAGCAGTGTTTCTTTATTTATTGCCAGTTCAACAAAAAGTCTAAAAGCAGTTCTAATCACACAATAAGTACAACAACAATTTTTAGTCTCTAAATCATGAGTCCAAAGCTTTCAAATGTTCAATAAAAAATTTTTTTCAAAAGCTATCGAAGTAGAAAATCGAATCTGGAATAGTTTTAGGTCCACATAAAGAAAAATGAATTGTGATATTTTCTTGGTTAGTTTCGAAGCAGTGAAGAGAAAAAAGCCAGGAAAAGTTTTAATTTTATTTTTAACCGTACAGCTGAAAATGATTATGATCACTGATCACTGACATTTGCGAATTTTGCCAATAATAAATTTTGCAATAATAATAAATTATGTTTAACTCGTGCGCAATGCTGTAGACTGCTGTTGTATACATATCATACATAGAATAATCAAGATTGTTAAAACTATTGTGATATTAGTTAATTAGTCGAACCTTCTTGGTTTATTACAATGTTTAAATTCAAACTTCAAAATTCAAACAAAATAATTGTGACTGGCATTTGTCAGCTGCTATAAAAAACATCAGCATTGTGAAAATAATGATATTGTCCGTATTCGAGCTGAATATACGCAGTTATTCTGATACTCTGAAATTTTACTTATTAAGAACCTAAGAAAGAGCCACCATGAAGCAAACAATCATAACCTCGGCATCACCACAAATACTACGACTTGACTCTTCGACATACATGTTACCATATAAAATGAAAATCTAATGTCGATCTATAAAATAAATGGTTTAGAGCCTCACGAAAGAAATCAAAGCCTTATTAAAGTTATTATGTTTGATCTTACCATTCAACTTTTAAGTAAGATAAAGAAACCATTTAGTACTTTTGATTTCGCCTAATAATCCGCCTATAAGTTTTAATAGGTACTTAAAGAATGAAGTCGGTCATAATAAACTCAATACAAATAGAGAAAATATTACAAAAAAAATAAGATTATAGTAAGTTTTACAGTTAATAAATAAGAGAAAAAAAAATGCTATTTTATGCAAATCTTCCATAAGATTGGTTGTCTGATACGAATCAGACATTACAAACCTAAAAATAAATAGTTTTAAGACATCCTTATCGATAATACTAGGAAGTTAACCCTAAACTCGATCTTTTATTGCTGAATGAAAATCACAGTACTGCACTTTCGGAAAAAACCGTGGGAACACATCAGGTTCATTCAGCCTTTTGTGCAAAACCACTGATAAGATAACTCCTCACAAAAGGCCGCCGTGTTATTAATTTTGTAAATTATGTAGAAACCTGTACAAGTAAATACAATGAATACAATAGAGGAACGAAGAAACAGGAAAATACATTTTTAGTTTTAACAAATAGGTAACAAATTACCAGTAGGTAACATGCCGACAACAATTCAGAACTTAGCTTAATAAACCTAATCATACTAAATATCGAAAAGTGTACGTGACGACAAAAAGTAATAAATACTACACGATAGGGGTTTCAATTAAGAGTATAAATTTTTTGGAATTTTTTATTGTGTCCAAAATAACTAAAATTTCTAAATTGTAAAGTTAAATGACAACATGTAATAAAGCGTAAGCAAAGTCATTTTTGTACAGAAGGTATCAAATTAAATATCTACGATCAATTAAAAATAACAAAAGGTGAATCCTGATGATAAAAAGCAAAAGCAAAAAAGTGATTTTTCCAAGCCGCTTAAACGCAGCCTAAGTAAACTGTACCAAGTAGTGAATGAGTGTCGCGTCGGCACCTTCCTACGGGTGGTAAACAAAAACGATTTTTAACTGAACACCGGCGAGGTGTCCGTAGAGGCTAATGGAAGAGAGTGCTGAACCAATACGCCCGGACTGTAGTGTTTTAAACTGTTTGCATTACCATAAAGCTCTTAACTTCGTCCAAACCAATCGTCTCATAGAACATGTCGATACATGACAAAAAAAGACAAAAGGACATACGAGCAAAATTTAATGATAACTCTAAAATAATATTTTAAATAGGGTTCATCTTTTAGGCTAAACTCGACGCGACTGATACTTACGTTTTCCACACTAATAAACGAATACCCACTTCCATAATATGTGTAATCATACTTATAAGAAAGTTTGAAGAATTCAAGCTATGAATGATAGAATTCAAATTGGTATCTATGCTTCGCTCTTAGTCGTAGGTACCTATTTCATTCAGCCATAATAATAATAGCTTTGATAATCCAGAAAACATTTCAATTTGCTAATTAGTATAAAAATTCAATCAATATTTGAACTAAAAAATTTCGAAACACAGCAACTTAATATAATCAATTTTGCATCCAATAAAAAGAAGAGTCTACCTTCCACAAACTCAACTTGGTCGCGCTCGGTTAACATTCCTTGCATATTTTTAACGACCGCAACCGATATAGACTTACTAACTTGATTTAAAAAGTCGTTATAATATTCGATATAATTTTAATATGTCTACTAACAATTTACTTATCTATAATATTAGCTTGGCTGGCTTACCAATATTGCGTAGGTACAATACTTTTAATTTAGGGGTTTATAAAGATCACCTTACCATCTATCTTGTAGGTACCATAAATCTAGAAACAATGGATTGAATTTAAAATTGTTTATATTATGAAAAGCATTCTTAATATGACTCAAAGAGTTCTCTCAAAAATAAGTATTAGTTAAAAGGTGTAAAGAAGTCAAACCAGTTTACGTGTTGCCCTTTAATTGACAAATTGGAATCTTATTAAAATAAAATTCAAGTTCCCACCGATCGAAACGAGGCGCATGGACAAATGTAGATAGTATGCTTATGTTTATGGATAATGGGACCTTCCCATCGGATACCGACGAATACCGAGTGAGCACGACGAATGTTCGCGCGGTAAAGAATAAAAATTAAAAAACCGGCAGCACACGGCAGCATTCGAAGCGCGTGCCTCGATGTGTGTGGTCCGCAGTGGAGGTCTCGTTCATCTGAGTTATTGAATTTCGATATTCACACCCCTTTTTTGCAAATTTTCAGTTTAAAACCGTTGTTTAGAAATCATTATAACTAAAGAAATGTGATAATGTGTCTATGTATCAGGAATAATGGTGTCATTAAGATTTTGTGAAGTCTTGATTTTTCTATCCGGATCATCTAGAATAGAAGAAACATCGCTCCCAGAAAGCGCATTTAATTCTGGATATCTCGGAATGAGTTCAAAAGTATTTAAGTCATAGGTAACTTCATCAGTGCAAGTTTTCCACTTATTAGCGATCATTTGTAATGGTTCAAGGCATTGTAAACTTTGTTTGACTCGTAAAAGCTCTATATTACATTGGTTTTCTACTTCTAGCAATTTGAGTTTGTAAGCTTTTGCAATCATGTGCTTTCTTATTGCATTTCTTTTCTCAATTTGAGCCATGTTAAGCGTATTTTGATACCTTTGCAACTGTTTTTCGTATTCTAAAAGATTTTCGTCTTCGATGCCAATATTATACAGATTTGGAGAACAAGGAATGTCATCCAGAGACAATGATTCTGGCACCGTTTTAAATTCTTGTACACTATGGGAAGCTAATGTATCCTTCTCTAGACGGACTTTCTCTTGATTTAGTTCTATTTTTAAAGATTCAATTATGTTTCTACATTGCTTAATTCGCTCTTTTAAATTACTTTCGTCGTGACTTTGCGATGTACTTTCTTCTTTTTCAACATTTTCTAGACTTCCAATTTCTCCATTGTGGGCCGGATGTTCTAAATTGCTATTAATATGTTCGCTATCATTCGGCACAAGTGATTTGGATTGAGCCTCACCAGTATCTCCAGAAGCCAAATTATTAAAACTCATATTTTTACTTTCTTCTCTCTTTGTTTGATTGCTTTAAAATATAAAAGTTAATGAAATAAGTCAATCGAAAATAATATGACATATACATTTATTTTTTATATTTCGAAAGGAGAATTTCATACATAATATATAGAAGGTACGTATTTATATTATAAAGTGGATTCAAATTTCAAACATTTAAGGCATACATTCCTTTTTGAAATATTAAGGAGTGTTAGGAATCCCCGTGATAGTTCGAGATAAAAAACAAAATAAGTGGTCAAGTGTGTGTCAACCATGCAAAGAAGTATTTCGTTAGATTTGTCTCAAAATGCGCTAGATTTTCCAGAAAGACAAATACATACAAAATTATGCGATTTCTGATTTGACCGACGTCTGATCCACGTAATCGGAAACATGATAAGTGTTGTAGTGTACTAGGTACAGTATAATGGTAAGATGGCATTCGACTGTCGACAGCCGTAGTGTGCGGACGTGCCTCAATAGTGATATAGGTACATGTGTCAGTGCAAGGTATATTTAGTATTGCTTATTAGTGTTTCCGTGCATTTTACAAGTGGGGACGAGGAAAAATGTAAGTTTTTAATATTTTTTTACAAAAAAAAAACAAAAGGAAAGGAAAGGAAAGAAATATGTTATATGATGAGTCAATGGCTGTTCTTGTTGTTTGCATTGGTTAAGTACTGTTGTGTTCTTTTTGTTTTGAGGGAGTGATTATTGAGTTGTATTTGACTTTGACTTTGTCAATCAGTCTGTCCAGTGCTATTCGACAAGGAAAACTATATAGTTTTCCTACAGTAACCTATAGGCTAGTAAAAAAAAGGAAAAAATGACAGTATAAACGTGTTTTTTAAAAATAAGTGGGACGATTGTATTGGTAGTTACAGTCTTTTGGTCAGATATCTGTTTTCGGAATAATATATAAGTGGGCAATAGCTCACTGATATAAAATTATTGTTTCTAAACATATCGGCTATCGAGTGCTTAAATTTTTTATTTTATTTATTTTATTTATAATTTTTGTTTCGAACATATAGTCCATAGTACACAAAAAATGAAAATACAACACAAAATCAAGACACATCATCGCACCTGGGCACGCAGGTAGGTCTTCAGAAAGTCTGAATCGTACCTGGCGGCAATTACTTGCAGGATGCTATTAGAGCTGCCCCGCAACCTGCTCATAGATGACGCTAGCCTCTTGCGTATGATGGCTTGAAATCCGTCAGTTCTATGTTGTGTAAACATACCTGAGGCACTACAGAATCGAGGCAGCCCCAATAGCATCCTGAAGCCATTATTATATTGGACACGCAGAGCACTAAGCGATCTTTGAGTATAATCAAACCACAGGCTGCACGTGTATAGTGTCTGGCAATAAGCTTTAAACAGCGTTATTTTGACTTCAGAGCTACAACGCGCAAACCTGCGGGTCAACATATTACTCTTGACCGCCAGCGCCCTGCGTTCCC
>DWAJ01001449.1:0-22231 GCA_018238005.1 Eurema mandarina | reverse complement strand
ATCTGATAAAAAATGCATAAACATCGGTTGCGTAGTTTGAAAGATTAATGCATACATTGGAGCAGTAAGAAGTAAGTGACCTTGTTAATACTATGTAATGATGATAAAAAATGTATATGTTACCGGCCAAACCTGATTTCAGGACAAACCAGTTTTGCCTAGGCGAAACTAGTTCTTCCTATACGCGATAGGATTGACCAGTTTAGGCTAGTCCAAACTAATATGGTTTGTCCTGAAATCGGGTTTGGCCGGTAACATATATAACTGTATCCACGATTTCACCCGCGTTAAATATTTACAAATTTTCAATCCTTATTTCAAGCCCTTCGACAATTTATACCGTGATAAAATTCTAGACTTAGTCGTTTCTCAAGTTCTAAACTCTAACAGTTTTGTCAAAAACTATTCTAGTTTAGACGTGGCTGAATATATAGCCATATTGGCAATACAATATTTTCACTCTGCAGACCGGAGACCAAATAGTTCTTCAGATGCATATTAAATTCCTAGTAGTGCTCATGACTCAAGTGTATTATTATATCGTAACCTCAATTGCGTTTACTTTGTTCTGCATTTGCATACGATTCCCATGGGCGTTTGGTAAAAGTCATTGGAATTGTTTAGGTGGGTTTAATACCATGATTATCTATAGTTTTATTCTTATCTATACTTCTTGAGCCTCTTTAAAACCTTATTTCTAGAATAATGACTGGACTACAAAAAATTATGTTTGTATTGATTTTAGTATACTGGCAACCAGTTATGCTAAGCCGGATCAGTTTTCGAAGGATTTCCTATTCGGTGCAGCTACAGCAGCCTATCAAGTAGAAGGCGGATGGAATGAAGATGGTAAGTCTTGTTCAGAAGTAGGTAAGTCGTCTTTAGGTAAGTCTTGATGGTAAGTACCTAGTCATTACGTTTAAATATACTAAATTAATTGAAGAGGCCTTTGTCCAACAGTGGACAGAAACCGGCTGATATGATGATGATGATGATGAATAATACTTATATTATATACGCTGGTATATTAAACTTCCATGTTTCTGAAATCCATTAGTGTTATGGCCATTAGGTTGGAGCCCTAACGCTCATAAATATCATGTAGAAAAGGGGCTTTTGGCTTCCCTACTGAAATTGTTATATCTACAATACCTACCCAAAAACAAAAAAAATAAAATCAGTTTAAAATTTTAAAATATATTTAAAGTTTAGTTTTTTTGGTGAAAACGTCTCTATGAAACTCATTATTACCATTTATTCAGGCAGAGGAGAAAGTATTTGGGATGTGATATCACACAAAGGTGGCAAAGTGACTAACAACGCGACAGGAGACGTCGCCTGCGATTCTTATCATCAGTGGACGCGGGACATAGACAATATGAAGAAACTTGGCGCTGATACCTATAGGTACATTAGAGAGACTTTATTTTTATTAGACGTATTGGTTAAAAAATTACGTTCTCATGAATCAAAATGCGAATGCGAAAATATTTAAGTGTGATAGAGCCGTAAGTATCTGAATGGTGCCCGGGGTTCTATCCATGCACAATTCACAGACTATAACAATGAGACTAGACATATTTTAGTAAATATAATTACAGTGATAGTACATAATATTATAGTAACACTTTTGAATCGTCATAGTACAAAACAGTTATTTACCACTCGTTCAGTCTTAAGACAGTTTCAGTACAGAGCAGCAAACTCTGATAGTTGCTCTTTTAAAAGAAAAAGGTTCAATGATAATTAATTAATGTACCTACATAACAAGAACAACCATTACAATACTATACCAACGCACTGAGGTTAAAGCTAGTTAAATTTGTACAGGATCTCCATATCCTGGTCTCGTGTCCTCCCCGACGGTAAACTGACCAAAGTCAATGAGAAAGGCTTGGCATACTACAAGAACTTGATCCGTGGACTGACTGAAGCCGGGATCACGCCGATCGTCACCTTGTTCCATTTTGACTTGCCTCAAGCGTTACAGGACAAAGGTATTGTGAACATGCCCATGCACATGCACATACACATGCACATGCACATACACATGCACATGCACATACACATGCACATGCACATGCACATGCACATGCACATGCACATGCACATACACATGCACATGCACATGCACATACACATGCACATGCACATGCACATGCACATGCACATGCACATGCACATGCACATGCACATGCACATGCACATGCACATGCACATGCACATGCACATGCACATGCACATGCACATGCACATGCACATGCACATGTACATGCACATGCACATGCACATGCACATGCACAAGGACATGCCTACTATGTCCATACCCATGTAATTTTCAAAAAAACAGAGAACAGCGATTAAACGGATGAAATATTTAGTGTTAAGATAATTTCTCACGTTGAATTCATTAATATATCAATGGCGTATTCTTTTCTTATGGACTATAAACATGTAAGAATTTATTACTTATAATAGTTAATTATTATTATTAATTAATAATTAATCAAACAGCAATGCGATAGAGTGCTGTCAGTAAGTAACTTTTACAATTATTTGATGGCCGATGCCCAAGTAAAAATAAATACATCAAACAATTTATTTCTTAGAGTTTAGACTAACACACGGGCGGACGAGAGTTAATTTCCCATTAACAATATTAGTTTAAATAATGCAAAACCCCGTTTTCAGGTGGCGTAATGAGTCCTAAATTCCCAAAATGGTTTGCAAATTACGCGCAATTCATTTTCTCCCAGTTCTCAAATCAAGTGAAATATTGGGTCACCATCAACGAACCAGTTATATATTGCTCAAGAGATATATATTTGATGCCCCTACGTGTTGAGAAAGAAAGGGCTACGTATATTTGTTCTAAAAATATGTTGTTAGCCCATGCGTCTGCTTATAGGGTCTATGAACGATTGTTTAAACCTTATTACAACGGTAAGTGCCACAGAAATATAAAGGGTGCAATCAACTTAGGTACTTTCAAAAAGGGAATAGTTCATTCATACAATGATTTAGAAGATAATATAAATGTTGTAAAAGACTTAACTCCGAAAATTTGGAGATTGCATTGAGGCAATGATTCTAAACGTAAATAACTTTAAATAATTGGTGTTAAATTTTGTCCATGGATATATTTTTTTTTGCTTTTTCAGATACGGTAAGTATTCTGTAATACTGTGGTGTAGTAATTCCTTTTTTATTTGTCTTAATGAAACAACAAAATAATAAAACGGTTTTTTTTAATGGGGGAAAGCCTGATACGGATACTCCTCGGGGGAGAAGGAGACGGTTATGTCGGACTCGCCTTTAAAGGGCCATACCGACTAAAACTATCTACGGTTACAATTTTCGATATTAAGTCTTTTTTGTATACTAATATAAACCTAAAGTTTAATATTGTTAAGGTATAGATTCGAACATTACAAATTATTCTTATTATGCTAACATATTCAATATCGTCATGCATTAATTATTTATTCTAGCACATAAGCAACTGCTTAAGACATATCCTAAACTAGCTGTTGCTCGCGACTTCGTCCCCGTCGGATCTATTTCAATTATTATGTTATAGTGAGTCAATCTTAGAAGATAGACATATACTGTCGCGGACTTTTTTTTAGATCATTTAAAGAGGAATAATTCTTTCATGCATATTATTTTTGTATCTTGAACCGTTTTCGCAGCGCACGCAAAGGAAGCCCTCAAAGATGAATAATTTTCCCCGTTTTTTCCATTATATCTTCGCTCCTATTAGTCGCAGCCTGATGTTATGTAGCCTAAAGCCTTCCTCGATAAATGGTCAATTCAATAAAAAAAGAATTTTTCAATTCGAACAAGTAGAACAAACAAACAAACAAACAAACTCTTCAGCTTTATATATTAGTATAGATAGATACGGAGAGTGCACGTTTTAGCCGCAAAAATTTCGATTACGTATTTTTGATATTATTTAATAATGTTAAACTGGGCTTATCATGAGTCATTATAATCTATAGTAATATTATAAAGAAGTAAAGTTTGTGTTTGTTAAATTGTAAGGGGCAATCTCGGGATCTGCTGAAACGATTTTAAAAATTCTTTCACCAATAGAAAGCCACATTATTGCCGAGTGTCTTAGGCTGTATAAAAAAGGATTGTTAACATAATGCCCAACGAAGTGGGTGCGGGTCAGCTAGTCGTTATATAAATCATAGATACGCTCTCTGTTTTAGCCGCAAAAAAATCGATTATGTATTATTGATATTATTTAATAGTGTCAAACTCGGCTTATCATGAGTCATTATAATAAATAATAAACTCAAAATACTCGAACATAATATCTATTTGTCCTTCAGGTAAACTCTTGTTTAAAAATATACACGGTATTATGTACGTATACTGCACAACTAATCTCTAAGAAAACAGACACAGTAAGACATTATAAAAATAAAACGACATACAATTGTCATGGCTAATATCTCTAAAGCTCCCACAGAGTATAAGGTTCGCAATGAAAACTTAGAGAATAAAAGCTTTAAATGTTACATTTCTACTAGAGCAAAAGTTTTACAACGATAAATCTTTGCGGTAGCAAATTTTTAGTTTCAGTTTCTGAAATAAATGTGAAATGGAAAATAAATAAGAGTCCCGTATCCCGGGGCTAGCTCCTACGTTCTAGAATGTAACAAATTGTCAAAACTTTTAAAATACTAGTATATTGACGTTCATTTGCTTAAGAACCTTAGTGTTTAGTATTTCAAGAAAATTAAAAAAAAAATAATCAAAATCCGTTCATTTGTTATTGTGTTATGATTTTGTCAGAAATCGTTTTTTTTCCCCTTTGTTAAGTTCGGCAGCTCATAGTGAGGCATTTTGCTTTGCGACTGTCCATGGGGGGATGTAAATAAATAATAATAATAAATATTTTCCGGACATTTATACACAGCGCCATCTAGTTCCAAGCTGAGCCGAGCTTGTGTTATGGCAACTAGATAACGGAATAAATTACATATACATACATACTTTTATTTTGTAAATACTTACATACAATACATAGCAACACCCAGACCCCAGAAAAATACATATGTAAATTACAATTATATTTTTTCGGTGTTGGAATCGAACCCACGACCCTTCGCGCAGAAAGCAGTTGTGCTACCACTGCGCCAAGCGGTCGTCAAAATGTAATGTATGGTCGCTCCATCAGGCTTACCAAATAAAAAAAATGATTTTGCGGATCCATTCATTCAGCATAATACAACAGTCAAATAATAATATTTTCACAATATAATTTAAGTACTCCTAGATTGAAAACTTACCCTATGATTCCAAAAAAGGAAAACTAGTTTCAATCTTCAAATGATTAAAAGTTACCTCACGATTCTTTTTCTAACATTCTTAGAATTTACTTTTATTATTTTTGTATGGAATTGTTAACATAAAACGAGCTGTGTTGGACATATTGCGAAATATTTATAAATGTGGTGAATAAAGAAAAATACGCTAGACTAGTCTTGCGGTTCAGGGAGAACATACGACTGATGTATTTTTTTTTTTATATTAATTTATCTATTGCAAGAGAGTCTCTGAAGATACTTCTGATTCAGTTTATGTTTAAGTAAGCTGCTGTGTCACGTGTCAGCGAGGAATGGAGCGCAGCATGCTTAACATCAGAAAAATTGATAAAATTCGACACACAAAGATCAGAGAGGTATCGAAAGCTGCTGATGCCCTTACAGTAGCTCTATCACAGAAATGGAAGTGGGCCGGACATGTATCCCGAATGCAAGACCAGAGATGGACAAAAAAGACTACAATATGGAAAGGCCCTGACGGAAAGAGAAAACAAGGCAGGCCATATGCTAGATGGGACGACGACATAACAAAAATAGCTGGAAAAAACTGGCTTCAGATAGCACAATCTAGGGAAGACTGGAAATCTTTGGAGGAGGCCTTCACCCGACAAGGGATCCCTGCAGATACAAGTTGAGAAAAAGGATTTAGATAAGGATATTTTTATATAGCATAAACTTAATTTGTACTGTACTGGAATTAAAGGCTTTTTTATTTTTTTTTTATTTATTTTTTTATTTAAAATGTCTTCCGACTTTTGATAGGTAGAATGAAACAGAATAATTCTGTTTAATTAATTTATAATAAAACATTAAAAGGTCACCACTTTGCTTTTGATTAGGAATTATCTGACTGTTCTTATATTTTATTACAGATCATATTTTGTTTATTGAAACCCCCAAAATCTATTAAAAATATATTACCTATATAGTAAAATTTAGGACAGTGTGACTAAAATTATGTGTACCTAAATACAGAACAATATAAAATAAAAGGAACAGCTACAATCTTTATGAGAATGCAAATATTCCGAGTTTTTCGCCGTAAGGCGATAGTATTGTTCGATTTATTCCGACAATTCATAAACCATTACAATAAAGAGAGTTTAACTCTGGTGTCGTTTGCCAAAAAACTCATATTGATAGGGAGCGGAACACAGCACAGCTTGGCTCCGCCCGGTGCTATAAATACACAAAAACTTTCCTGCCAAACTTCCGTTGCATTTGTTTATGAATATGACTTCCGCCCAGGGACCGGCCATCCGGGTGTACATTTTCGAGGGAAGTGCTATTTGTTCGAGTTATATTACCAAATTAAATAATAGTCAGTTCAGGCCAAAACAGAATAAAAACATAAAAGTATACCTAAACGACGTTAAAAATCTTCTTGCTACGTGTCGTGGGTGAATTCTATTGAGATTATGATTTCATATGGCTCGTAAAAAAGTATCTACGAGTACAACGCTAAAGTTTGTGAACATAAAATTTTTATAAGTGACACTGCGGAATATGAAAGTACTGAACTCTCGCATGGCTGGTCAAGAAACAAATTCACAACAAGAAAGCATATTTCCCTAGGGAACTTTTATAAAGTTAACAAGGTGTAACTTGGGAAATAGATACGAAAAGGGCGGCAATTGATATTAAAATGATCCTTTAAAATACCGTTGATAAATCACCAGTAGGTATTTTAAATTACATTAATTAAAATGATTAATCTTTCAATTTAATAAAAAAAGTTAAATGCGGCTTAGATAAATTGTGGGCGATGGGACGGTCACACAATTCGCATTAGAGGCGTCCGTGGCCGCCATTTCAACGTCTCATTAACTATGTCTCGACGCTAAACTAATCACTATGGGTACTCGTTTATGTTCCTTCTATTAGAGAATAATGAGGGCTCTAACGATCTACATTCGTTTAGCTGTAAATGTTTAACTGGGAGCTTTGTATTCGCGTTGTATCTGTTTGTCCGCTGCGTAGACTACTCTATCATACATTTATTCCGTTTCATTAAAATTAAAATTTGCAACTTTAATAGTCGCTACTATTCCGTCGTTTGAAATGTATGTTTTGTTTATACATAGAAATATTTTGAAATAAACTAAGGTTATATAGCCCGGATTTGGTAAGAAAGTTTAATTTAGATAGATATGTTTACAGTGTAGGTATCTACCTATATGCAAAAATATAAGTACTACAACTTAATAATTAAAATGTATAAACTATTATTTCTTATATCTGGCTAATTAAAATATATTTCTTCCCAGACAAATGTAAATTTTGTCAAAGATGAAGGAGAATCTTGCAAGTTACAATGCTTCCAAGAAGCAAGCTTAGTGTACGTTGCACGGGAGAAGTAACGATGAGATAATTAAATGCAAGTGTTATCGCTGTAGTGCGACTTACAACTTAAACTACGGAACACCCCTTATGGTGCCGTCATGTGTTCAAGCAGTTTCGAAGCGACTATCTTAGCCTGCGTTTAACACGAGCGCTCAAAACAGTATCGTTTATTTAGGCGTTTTTTACTTAGTACACCTAAAAGTATGAGCAGTAAGATATTTTACTTCTTCAGTTATATTATATAATTATAAGTAAGTTTTTTAAAATAAAAACAAATTAAATATTAAAGAGATTATTTGAACAATTGTAAGTAAATAATGATAGACAGCTACGTAGTATATCAGCTACGAAGTAGACCCTCTGTATGAGAATTACTTATTCCCATTATTTAGGCGAATTTTGTATAAAAGTTTGCCCTATTGATAAAAATACCTCATAAGTCATACTTTTGACTTATAAGGTTTTATACACATACTTTATGTGTTAGAATATGTTTGAGCAAATCATATCGTTAAAGCTCATGCTGGGTAAATAAATAAATTATCTCAGAAGCGTTAAAGAAGGCGCTTGCACGTTGCAAAACTCACTAGATGTGTTAAATTGATGTTACAAATTAATTAGGTATTACTTAGTGCTACGCTCACAGAATTCTTAGTTAAATGCCATCTGGAGTTAACAACGATGTGAAAGTTCCCACTTGTGTTATAAATCATTTGAAGTTTTTGCACCGATGTATTTAAGGCTTTTGTTTAACAAATATATTTTGTTTGTATGACTCATCAACTTTATTAAGATGTGAGTTTTGATTGTAATTAGATATATAGCATAAAACATAGATATACAGTATAAACTAATTTCCCTCTTCATCGACGTTCAAAGTCATCCGTTAGTCCATATGTATACTTAAACCTTTGAAACTACGCAACTGTTTTTCATACAGTTTTTTTATCGTTAAGGTTCGTGAAGGTTTATATGTATAAAACATGCATAATTGCGGTTAAAACCGCTGGACGTGGATAGTAAGCAATCAAATTAAATGCTATTGCACTGATTCTTGAAGGTTTTGGTTTACATAAAATACTACAGGCACAACGTGTCGGTAGTTTATAAAAGCCTTATATTATATATAAGTCATAAAAATTACTTAAAATCGAATGTACAGGACAGGCCATAAAATTGAAGTGGAAAGTCGACGTAGCGTGACCGAAAATACTGCTAGCATCGTGGTATTACGCGAAATAGAAAACCTAAATGAGGCCTGTAATGGCTTGTTATTTCTTGGAAATTATATTATTGGCAGTAAAAAGGGCGACATTTATACACAAACGTGGGTTATAACACGACGCTATGTTTGGTACCAAAAGAGCCTTCTAAATTTCATCGTCTAATGTATTTCAGTATTGACGAGGAGTTTGTTTTAAAAATTTCTCGTGAACTTCTTTTCCAATACTTTTGATCATAAAATATTTTTTATGAAATTATTATTTCTTATTGTTCACTAAGTGTTTCTCTTATCTTTCCGCTAGTAAGATTTCATCTCGTTTCCCAAATCCTTTAAGCCAAAAGGGTCCTTCAACGTATTTCATTTGGTGAACATGCGTGACTAATTTTGCTGTTTAGAATATTTAAAGATAGAAGAGTATGCACTCGGTCACATAAGGTATAGAAAGAGAAAAGCCTATAGGATAAGAGATACACTTAATTCTATTAGCGCTCGAAATTCTGCCATCTGAAAGATCAAATAATACGAGTATATACCAGAGAGCGACTTATGAAATATAGTTTTTATGTTATTTATTTGGGTTAAATTTGTGTGTCCTATTAAGCTAAAATTTTAATTTTAGTGGGTTATTAATGATCTTTCCTTATTTTATACATCTTATAAAAATTGGATTTTCTTAGGTTTCAATTTAATGATGCCATTCGAGTAGGCATATGTACGTTCGGTATTTAATTTTAATAGTTTAAGAAATATTACTTATGTTCAGTTACACTTTGACGGCTGATGGATCAAAGGAATAATCAAGAAAAGTCGCCACTTTAATAAGAGGTCTTAACCTCTGAGCGCTCTTATGCTTTGACTCTTATTCGTAGAACTGTGAGTTCGACGAAGGTATCTTGCTGACGTGTAGCAAATCTGGCCGTGTTCTACAATTTTCCCTACATTTTAATTCAAGTTTTTTTTACCACATCCATTTAGTTGACACGGTTCATAAGGGTATAGAACTGCTTTTTATTGCAAGGACTTTTATTGTCTCATACTTTGAAATAAAATATTGGATATCTAATTTATAATAATCAAACATCGGATTTCATTTTTGAATCTTTATTTATATTATTAGATCTTAAAACTAGAAAAATATTAGATTAATACAAAATATAAGATTACGGATGACAAAGATGATGATATTTATTGTTTGCATTTTCATTAACTTCTAATTTTTTTCTGACTCTTAAAGCTATTGAGATGAGGTAAGTACATAAAATTGAATAGATTTTGCGCAATAAGTATTTGTGTAGTTAATTCGGCAAACTCATTCTACTCAATTCCGTAAGATTGCTTGCAACGATTGTTTTAACGTTCTTATCCTTTTTTTATTTATTAGCATTGGGAGTTAGAATATACTTAGGTATACACCTCAACTTTTCCTTGAAATAAAAAGAAGAAGACATTTGATGTTAGAACGCTTGTAACTCTGGTTGCCACTATGATATTCTCAGAATTCTGCATCGAAAAGGGAAGGTACGTCGTATGATAAAATTCGTAGGTGGCATCGTTCATTCAATTACGTCAAACATTAGGTAAATTTAACAAAAAAAAGTATATTCATTATCTCACTTATCATGCACACATATTTTAGTCGTCTATAGGTATTTACACAAATATGTTTATAAGCATTTTCTTAGGTTTTTAGATGATGTTATAACATTGTTTAATATAAGATATCACTACGACTGATGACAGCAAGCGTCTGCTATCCCACCTAATCTCTTTTATACTACAATATTATATGTAAATACGCTTAGCTGTGTGTTTATAAAACGTGATGTAGCGTCGTTATTTATTTCGCGAAGGAATTAATTATGCAGTGTTCGATCGTACTGGTGATCCTTTTAAAACCTCTATAGCTCTAGTGTTTATACTCTTTAAAACTGCTTATAGAATTTTAAGCGAGCTCTCGCGTTTGATCCGGCAATTTTTCCGTTATATCCGGCCAGTAGACGACCAGAAGCTCGTACATAGCGCATTATTAATTAACATCTGCCCAAGCATTTAATATTTTACCTGACTGCTGGATCGTCCACCGCCCTGCCTTAATCCCAAAATAATTCCTCATATTTTACTTGTATTCCACGTTAATACGTATGAAAATTTATTTTATAATTATAACACTGTTGCATATGGGGTTTAAGGATATTAAATATTTATTCGTAACATGCTTTAGTTTGCATGTATTATATTTAGTTGTTATTCGACTTTTAGACTTAAAGTGATTGTTATTTGTAATTAGAATATTGTTAAACGAAATATTTTTGGAAATGAAAAATACTAACGCTTACATGGATGACCTTGTATTTTTGGTAATATATATACCATACCTGTAAATACCGGTTTACGAAAAGGGACGTTATGATTTTACAGACAAAATAAGTTGTGATTAAGTACTTTTTATGACCTTAAAATAATAATTAAACTTGATTGTCTTTTTGTTTTATTTGAGTTATAACTGTGGACATAAATAGTTTACAGTGCATCGATCGAACTTGAACGCTTTCGAATGCAATATCCGCTTACAAACGAGTTTTCGTTCCAAAAAACTATTTCAGTCCACGTACGATTCCTATGCAAGTGCGCTATAATTGGCGATTTAATAGAAGATAACTAACTGTTTTTTTTGGAACGTAAGTATCTTTTAATCCTTTATTCACAATATTAAAAAAAATAAGGTGATCCTTCAACACGCCTTAATATATCGTGCAAGAACTAAGTTATAAATGGAGTACTGGACGAAATGTCCAGTGTTTGCGTCTGCTCCAGTACTGCACCACATCAATTTGATCGAAGTGGTGCTAAATCGGACAGTCAAAGTTGTGGTTAAGAATTTATTTTAATTATTAATAGATCATTTTTATTTATATATAAAATGTAGACACGGTTAGGTTTATGATATAAACAATAAATAAAACATATTTTCCGTAATTTTATATTGACTTAGGTTCCAAAAAATTATACATGACATGCAAAATAATTTTTACAGCACATATCGCAGCATCGTTGAACAAAACAATTAAGTCCTCCATTAGAAATTCAAATGAAATGAACTTAATGATTTCTAAATTAAAAAGCAGGCAGTTTAAAATCACGAGATAGAATTCCATTTAATCGTAAGTACAGCCCATTGTCCGTTCCCAAATTGTGTTTTCTCTTCGTAGTATTTCTCTGCCTATAAAAAAGACAATTTTGTAATCGGCTTCGACGATAGCTAATGAAACTTTACAAGTACTTAAGTGTTAGAAGAGGTCTGTTTACTACCTCATTGGTGTTTCTCTTGACGTGTGATCGTAAATTTTTTACGTCACGATTGAATGGTTCGCCCTCAGCTCAAGCACGGCATAAACTTTCATGATTCCACTTTATGGTACCCATTCGTGTTCATTTTGTAAATGATGCTCTTTAACACTCTTTACTGCAGTATTGTTGTAAGTTTGATTCCAATTTATACTTATCAATTCAATTCCCATGAGAAGGTAAACAAAACTAAGGCTATTTTTTAAAGCAAAAAAAAAAACTAGATATCGTTAAAATGTTTAACTTGTTATTTTAAAAATTATCGCTAAATAAATGTGGCTAACAACTTTTTCACAGTTTATGATAATGGAAATTATGATTACGAAGCTTAAGTATACTTTCAGACTATACCAGAATAATGCATTCAAAGAAAAGCTAATTTAATATCAAGTACTAAAGTGTTCTTATAGAGATATCGCTCAGGATGACAATCAATTAGCCTCACCTTTTTATCAAAGGACAAAATAAGGCAGAGTCAAATATCACGTCTTCAGTTTATTACACGTTCGTTTCGCCTTCCGTGACTCGATGTTTCTGGAAACGTGTTCGATTGACCGCATCCTTGCTTCGAAGTCTTCGCGTGGCGATCTTTGGCGATCGAACCCAATTACTTTTAACATTATATATTTTAGTATAATAATAATGTTTGTTTCCAATTATTTTCTTATCGAGTTTTTTTAACACTTTTTTACCTAAGAGAATAAATGTATTGCAATTTTTATACCACTTTATTCTTATTTATACTTATGAAATAAAAAATCAAGGGAAAATACAATATTTTTGACTAGTGTTTTGAAGTAATATTAGTAGCAGCAGGCTAATAATAGCAGGTTTTTTGTTTAAATTATCTGTAACTGTACACATATCTTAGTTCCTTTTTCATTAGGTCATGTTAATCTAGTTTTAATATGAAGTAAAATGTATTACTTCAGTATATCAAGTAAATAAGACATTTGTCAGTCTTATCTAATTACTAGGATTCGTTCCAGTTTCAGTATAATCTAGGTCACTATTTTGCGTTGGAAGTAGTGATAAAGATTTTAATATAACGTAAGGTTGAGCTTCTTTGGCTTTTAACGTCCGGTCCGTTGCATAAAACTCGTCATCATATTTACAATTTTTAGCTATCTATTAGAATATATGATAACACACAAGCATTATTGTTTTGCTTTTTTTAATTACGTAATTTTAAAAATTTTAGCTTACGTTTGGCTTCACTGTAATCTAAGCATAGAATAGGAAACAGAAGGCAAAATTGTTGGTGTTTAATAATTTGACGCATCAAGCTTTGGATCACGTTTTCAGGCGACTGTTAGAGCAAATTATAGGAAAAATCGAAGGTTCGGTATTTGCGAAAGTTTACAAATGTAAAATTCATTACAACAGCAATTTAATATGAAAGGCGTTGGATTGACGGTTATAAAGGGTGGATCGGAGGACGGTTCGTCGAGGCGAAAACAAATTAATTGCTATCGGTTACGTTCCAGTGTTGTAATTGCTTTGTTCTGGCGCGAGATCGATCAAGTGAGAAAAATTAATTGAAATTGGTAGGTAATGAACTTGATAGTGTGTCAAAATTAATTATTTTCGTTACTTGTACCTCTTTTTTAAATAGCCGGGCCTCGCCCACGTTCTCACCCACGCTATAACTAGATTCAATTCTATTTTATATCTTAATGAATTAAATTGTTAAGATGAGATAGAATGTTTGTTATTATATGGATATGGATCTGTGTCTATATTAAACAATTTTTTTTAATATAGCTGTGTCATTAAAATAGAGGTGATTGTAAAAAGTGTAGTAAGGCATGTCTTATAATTTTATATTGCTAATTAGAGTGTTGACTTTGAAATGAAGATTTTGATTTGCGATTTGTAACTATATAACTGATTGTTTTCCACTGATTAGTGGTCAACTGGCTGACTGAAAAAAACATCATGTGGAGACTATTCATTCCGTTCCTCCGAGTGATCTATTTTATGCAGTCCTAAACTACAACAAACAAAACTAAATTTTATAACAAATCTTTCGCTGTTTCTGCTGTAACTCTTTACCTTTAAATATAAGGAAAGCTTCTACTTTCTCTTCTTTTAAAAATCTCATCTCTTCATCGGCACTATCTTTCAATCGCTTTTGACACTGAGTAGTTTATATAGTTTGTGTTATTTTTTATATTTATTAGTTTGTATTATTAATATTATTATTTAATTATTACAATATGTAGTGCTATGTCTCGATATATTGTGTATACATATAGTATATATGTATAATTTGTACGTGTTGTATGTTAATACATACACACACGTACAAATTATATATGGCTATGAAATTTGTTACATTTCGCCGAAAAATAAATATTTTAATCTCTTTCTTTTCTTTTTTCTTCTGTGGTTGCCTGGAAGAGATCACTAAGTAGTGATAAGGCCGCCAGTTAACAATAACTTTTCACTGATATAAATATCTGAACCTAATGTTTTAACTTGCTCCCGTATTCAAAAAGAATTGACATAATTCAATTGTATTCTTTGTCTAGTAAGCTTTTCAGTCCAAATATCTTGAAGTGTTTCTGTACATTTAACAAATAAGCATCTAATTAGCATTCGCGTCTGCGATTCATCAGAATATTATTTTTCAAAATTCATGGACTTATTTTTAATTAGCGGCCCTTCCTGGTTTCCAATGCATATATTTTATGCAAATACGCCTTAATGAATTACATATAAAATACGCAAAATCTGTTGATTTTTTTAAGATTTGGGAATATGGACTTATAGCACATATGGACAGACAGACAGACAGACAGCCAAAATCTAGGTAATTTGTTTTCCATAATGAAGAGGTTTAAGACTAAAATAAGGGTTAATCGCTGAAAACCAGATTTCATAGTCCCTACTGCTACTGTTTAGACTCTCGTAATAATAATATTGGATATTGAAGTAAAATTTAGTCATAGCATTTTTACAAAAGCCTGTTAGCCGGGTGTTACAAACCTATTTCGTTATCCTTTCAGTATCACTATGATTTAGGTATAAGCGTATTTATGTGTGTAGACATCGTCTCAACGCGAAAAATCTCGTTGGCTTGTCATTTTCATACCATTTTGACTTAAATGTAATTACGCTATCACATGTTATTTTCGTTATAGAAGTTTTTTCAAACCATTACTTAAATATAGATATATCATTTTCATACATAATATTCGTATTCATGAGAACATTGTTCATATCTAAATTGAGATACAATAAGAAAAATAATATTTTTGCAAAATTTCCATATTAAATAGTGTTTTACAAATTTGCATTCTATTTTTGTATAATGTAGGTACTGCTCTTAAAAAGAAAGTATAATATGTATATACAAATCACACATACTAAGGCATATATATACACGCAGTTAAAAAAGAAACTATGACACGGATGGACTTAGTTTACACTAACCATTAATTATTATCTACACATGATACGTCTTTGAGTATTTCTTACTCATGTACGGTACACGAATAAATTCTATACATATATTGATATTTCTTATCTCATTTAGGTACAAGATGTGGGGCGGTGGCACGTAAATTGTGTTATGTGAATAAGCGATTGCTTACCTACGCAAATCACTCATTGAATATGCAACATCTAGTTTAGGAGCTCAGTAAGCATGTGCTTAGACTATTAATTTCCCTTATCGATTTAAACAAATACGGCTTAATCCTTCGCGAATTCGACATATTAATTCAGAGTGTTCTAACTTGAGTTTCAGTGCTGTTAACATATATTAGTGGTATTAATCGTAGCTCAAATGAATTGAAGCGGCTTTGGCATTGCTAAATGATCTGATTACGGGTTGCTCATGCTACGTTAACTGCCTGATGGACATACTCTATTTGTTTCTGATAGCACGTTTATAAATTATTCACTCAATCACTCATTCCTGGGACCAAATTTCTTATAATGATATAAATCAAAGTTTAATGTAGCACCATTTAATGTGTTTGAAGCTTTTTGCACATATATAAGGTCCATTTCGGTAATGTTGATGTGTATTTAAAGCAAAGGATTGTAATATAACGTGAATATTACGGTAAGTCTAACTTGAACCGCGTTTCAGGACGTGTTATCTACGTAATGTAGGGTAGATATTAGTTTGGTTGCACTTTCAAAGAGCGCGCTCGACTGCTGCTTGGAGGAGGGCCTCAAAGGCTTGAAATGCAATTACTGTATGTAATGTTTTAAATTTCTGTTATAAATAATTAACATTTATAAGCTTTTTTTAAATTAGATGCTGGTTAAGTACTTTTATTAGCTATTTTTAGTATAATAAATTTTTAATAAAAAAAGCTAGTAAAAATGTTAAATTAGTATTTCACTGTGCTGTTTATAATAATGTTGACTTTATGTTCCGTATTTATTTATTGTTTAATTTTATTTTTTGTTATGACATATGTCTAAAAGCTGTACCTCCTCACTTATAATTAAATAGCTAAATTCATACTTTATCAATTTAAATTCTAAAAAGGTGAATTGATGGAGGACTATAATAGTCCTTTATCAACATTGTTCTTGAAAACGTAGTACACTTCTTTGTGACAAAAACAATTAAAACAGTTCGAGAAAGTTCAATTAAATCAGTGTGTAAATTCATTGTAGCTATGCACGATTGTCTACTTAATACCTTTGCTCTGAATTCTATCGGGAATGGAAAATTGCATTTCGGTTCCGTCAGAGGACATTTGCGTTGGCACTCGGGAAAATCCAACATCTTCACTCGGCAGAACCGTATTATTCTAGTCCGAGATACACCCGCATGGAGCGTTACACCCTCGTCAGGTTATACTGAGATGTAATTCAATCTAGGCCGCCCCATCAATCTGTGAGTTCCCACGCATATATTTCTGTTGATTTGACAAATGATTAGGGTTATACTGTCTGCGTAAAGCGGATGAGCTATGAAAAGGTGGTTTCACTAGTCACGGGACAAGTTGTTGAGGATTTTTTTTCTTCATTTTTACGATTTTTTGCAGACGATTTTCGTATGTCAAAATACCTTATGATTTAGGATAGGCAGCTTATAAGGAATTATGATGTCATTTGGTATGATTTTTAATTTAAATATGATAAAAGTTTTCTTTATTTTAATCACCTCTTTCTTCTATATCATCAATATATAATTAATTAACTAAATGTCGAGTACGACATTCTTTTAGTAAATAGAATTATACGGGTATATAATAGCTTATATTGAAAAAGTTTTAAAACGGAGGCAAAAGTTGCCTCCGTTTACGGCTTTCCACCAGATGATGTTGCACGATTGAGTCATAATTCATTAAGTTAATTAAGCGATATATTAATTCCATTACTTATAATTAATTTTCAGTGTCTCGAATATCGCAGTTCGCGATTTACATAAGTTAGAAATGATATGCTAACGCGTTGGGCAGCGTATAACTCATAATGATAAGATCTTTGACCCGCGCCAGGCGGCACGCGGGAAGTCGTCATTTAATGTTATATAATGGAGCACCGATTTTTCTCATCAGTTTTTATGGCGCTCTATTAGAGGCGAATAGTGTTGAACTGTCGTAATTACTATTTCGAACGTTTACTAAATATGGCCTTTGAATATTTAACAAACCGTCACGAATACTTAAGCTATTGTATACAGATTTTCCTTTTTTATGAGGAAAAATATGCTGCATCAACTAAATTGAATACTTTTATTAATCATGTAAAATATATTCCTAAATGTATAAATTTCTTTTAGCGATTGTTTGAAATTTCGATTTTTATTTCGTTAACTACTTAAAGTAGTTAACGAAAAAAGCAAAAGTATTTTATGGATGGGTATAAACTATAGAGTCATTGTTGAACGCTATTAAAATAGTTTCCACGTTTTTTTCATTAAAGAAGTTGGAATCATATGAATTAATATATTTTTATAAATACTCACTTTTATCTGAATCTATGTTACACTTTTCTCGGGGAAATTTGATTGACATGTAACATAGTTCTCGCATTTGTTACAAAAAAAGGTAAAATAAATGTTACAACGCCCACAACTTATACCTATATTTACTTAGAAGCAAGCTTAAAAATATTGTTATAATTATAGCAGACGTGTAATTTTCCCACAATGAGTACATTACGCGAGAACTACGTTAGCGCTCGCATGGTCTCTGAGGCATTGCGTCGCTCTTGGCGTATCCATTTCCTAACAAATACAATGCCATTCGGAGTTAATGTTAATTCTTCTGTCAAATAAAATACACATACATTTCGGTTTTTAAAAGATCTATCTTTACATAATATCTATATTATGTTACGTTATGTTATGACAAAGATAAATATGTTATTTAATTAGTTGGGAACGTCCGTTTGATAACTATTTTATATTTTAACCAAAGACGATGAAAGAGTCTTCAAGACTTGGAAAATAGTAACCTAATTGTAATATTATTGTGTATCATGCAACAGTGTAGGAATAGAAATCGTTTCATTTATTTATTTTTTATCATTAACGAACAAACACTCGAGTCACTGTAGGCATTTTTATATAAGTCAGTTTATTTTTTGTGATTTTCGTTGTAGCTGAAGTGAGATATTTAAACAAAGCAAACAAGGGTTTAAAGTCATTTGTCAGGAAATGTGAGTTTCCAGCGCAACGCTTACTATTTTGAAAATCGGAGGGTAGTCGCACAGAGCTGGGTGTGTCCGACTAAGCATGCGGAAAAACTTCAAACACTTGCAGCGCGGTGCGCGCTGTGTTCTTAGTTCATACCCCTGAGGGTTCGAGGGGGTCAGTCGTAAATTACGCAACTCGCCCTCATTACCGCGGCCGCCCGGCCGTAGATGATATGAGGGTAACTCGCTGAAGGGCCTCCATGCCCTAACTGTCTACGGCGATGTCTAGTTATAAATACTTCAAGTGCGTGGTTGCATTCTACGACGCACCGTCTACGACCCTTCCATCGCTTTATTGCTTTACCATAATGACTGTTTCATTCGATTGTTGCACAATCACATGCATTATTTCTGAAAGCGATCAAACATTCAGCATTTGAATGTAATGTAGTGAAGAAATTGTAAAAATAATGTTATACATAAATATTAATGTAAATGGTAATTAAATAATCAAATAAGTGGAAATGTATAATATATATGTAAAAAATGATCCCGGGAGAGTATAAAAAAACATTCAGCATTTGACTAAGAGAATTGTTCATGTGTGGCAAAACTTTAGTAAAAATATAGTTTTTATATGAAATGGTCTAAAACAGATTGCGAGCCACCTCATGGAAGATGGTTATTACGCGCACAGAACGTGTTATAAATAAATAAAGTATATAATATTCAATACACGGTACACAGTACGATACTCAAAGGTAGAAACTAGCAATTGCAAATATGATGATTTAATCAAGTTTCAAGTCAACATAGCAATTCAATGAATGATTCGTTCAATGTCAATTATTTATTTTCTGTTAATACGATACATGCGGATGATAATAATAATTACAAACAAACAACTTTTTGTTTATTGTTGTTGGGTATCCTTTGATAGGAAAGGTGTTACATATGAAACTTTATGATCCTTCTAATAGGAATGATATTATATAAAAGGAAAAATCATAGCTAACATAAGATGTAGGGAAAAATAAACACTTCGCTATAGTTAATATTCCTATGGATGAAGTTACATTGGCTAAACGATTTGTTAACTTTAAAATATATTAATAGAAGCAGGATTAATTATACCTGAAAATTTTGAATTATTACAGGAAACTTGTTGAGTATTTAAGTGAATTTAGTTTATTTTACAAATGAAAATATTTAATATAGTCGAAACATGTTTTTTTTGATCGAGGACTAGATTAACGTCATCCCACATACGATATCCATGCACCAGAAATAACGATGCTTATTATCGCGAATCGTATCGAATAATATTGTTGCCCATTTTCCGTTCCACTAAATTGTTCTCAAATATATAAGCATCATGTTACAATGTAGCACAAATGTGGTTATAAAATAATTTAAATGTAAAAAGTTGCGGTAGTTTCGTGCAGTCATTTTGCAGTGAAGTTTTATTTACACGGGAACGAAAATATGCGACGTACCAACCGCGTGCCTCGGGGCTTTTCCTAATATGTTATTATGTGAAATAAAACGAGCCAGCTCGAGTAACCGACCGTCTACCGCTCGTATTACCTTATCAATGTCGATTTGAGCATGTTGCCTTAATTAAAATATATGAAGCTACTTAAAACATTCTTACATTTTATAGACCTATTATGCTACGTTCGTAAAAGGTTTGCGTTATTTATTGTTTTGATGACTGCAGCGTTTCTGAAACCATTTTCAAGTTTTTTTTAATATAATGAGCTGGTTAAAAGGGGTAGATGTAAATAAGAGTGAAACGTGATCTTTATCTTACCTGACAAGTGTTTGACATTCAAAACAATAAGTTCGGTGTCCTGAAAATGGGAAGACTATAAGAGGACTAAACACCCTTGAAGTCGTAGTTTTCCTTCATTTAAGTTAAGTTAAGACCAAAAACGCTTTGAAAAATATAAATAGCAAATAATTCCCATCTATATATATTACTCCACAAATACGAGTATATGGAGGACCATAACACTACTATGTATTTTTTAACATCATATTTTGTTTATCAAAGTTTAAAGAAAAAATCTTCACATTAAATTATTCTAAAGGTATATATCTATCTATCTACGGATAGATTATCTCGTTCTATCCTATGTTGATAAAGCTTTCATAATTTATTCAGCGGATTTTTTATTTTGAACTAACTAACTATGTGCTCATGTAATGATTTAAAATAAGACAGCTAGGTACCTATATAAACTACGGTATATTTTTATTATAAAGTAACACGCTCCTTTTAAAATATAATATGTAATAACAGGTATTTCCAATGGTAAATAACGAATGTCGTTTTGGCTTTGAGTGCGTATAAATATTGAATAACGTTTGCTAACAAAACGTTTTTTTTTAAAAGATTGCTGTGTATAGATTAAGGCTTACTATGGTAAAGCCGATTTAAAACTTGTTATGCGCAGATTCAATTCGTTATCTAGTCTTTTGCAATGCGCTGAAGCCTATTACTTTCATTTTTAGATACATCAAACATGTTTAGTTAAAATGTATTTTTATATGGTTAATAAAATTCCAATATTTTACAAAAAGTTTTATAATATTTTGATATGAAGGAGAAGGTTTTTATTTCGTAATCATAATATTTATACTAATATTATAAAGGTGAAGAGTTTGTTTGTTCGAATTGAATAAATAATGGAAAAAGAAATCGACGGGGACGAAGTCCCGAGCTACGGGTAGTCTATACATATTATATATATAAATCACGTGTCACGTTGTTAGTTCGTGATTGACACCTATACTACTGAACCGATTTTTAATTAGATTTGCACACTGTGTGTAGTTTGATCCAGCTTAAGAGATTTAATAGCTTACATCCCAGTATTGCCCCGGGAACTAGGCGGGTACATCCGCGGAGAACGGATAGTTGTCTTATAAATCTTGTTATGCATGTATAAGGTTGTGTTGTTTTTTAAAAATATTTGACGTTTATTTGTTTATATCTCTGATTTTTTTACCTGATTGTTCAGCATACCGATTATCTTGGTAGGGCGATAGTCGATATGACGATAGGCAGGGTTGATAGAGGCCCCATCCACGTCTCAATGATGTTAGTATGGAGAAGACGTAAACACTAAAACACCCTTGAACTCGTAGTTTTCCTACATTTAAGTTAAGTTAAGACCAAAAACGCTTTGAAAAATATTAATAGCAAATAATATATAATAAATAGCAAATATATATATATGTAAGCTCAGGACAGCCTTCATCAGAATCCATCTTGCAACGTGGGTATGTTGTGGGCAGGCCAATTAGGGTAATTCAAATTAAACGTATTATCTTTGCAACTTAATCGATTTTACTTCTA
>DWAJ01001448.1:0-22259 GCA_018238005.1 Eurema mandarina | reverse complement strand
TAGACTAAATGGTGTGACTAATGAATGTCTCATAAACTATATTATAGGACTAATTAGTGTGTCTTAGACTATACTAATGAATAAAAATAATTCACTAGTAGTAGTACCGAACTAGCGACCAGTCCAGGCTTCTTTCCTCTTGAATCACTATCTATATAAAAAAACCCGCAAGAGAATCAGTTGAGTAGTTTTAAAGATTTAAGCAAACACAGGGTTATAGGAACAGAGAAAGCGACTTTGTTTTATACTTTGTAGTTATTTGTAATGTTGTGATATTGCAGGTGTTACGCAAGATGACCGCGGAGAAGGAGTCGGAGGCGCCCAGCCCCAAGCAGCAGTGGAGCCAGCCGCACAAGCTGCCGCAGGGGCGGCCCATCGTCAAGGTGATACTGACATCTTAAACTAGCTGTAGCGCGCGACTTCGTCCCATGTCTATATCTATAAAGTTACTAAAAGAATATAATATGTAATTATGATGTTTGATGTCTAATCCATACTAATATTATAAATGCGAAAGTAACTCTGTCTGTCTTTCCATCACGCTAAACTACTGAACCGATTAGAACGAAATTTGGTACACAGATAGTCTAGAGCCTGAGATAAAACAAAGGCCATATTTAAATGAGAATTCTTGCATAAATCCAAAAAAGAAAATTTGTCTAGTGATTCCATTTTGCATAAATATTCACAATTTGAGATGATTTTAATTTAAATCTTATTAAGAATTTTATTTTCAGGGAAACCAAAGTGGCGGAGCTCCTATGGGCTACGCGCCGTCTCCCACAGAATATCAGCAACATTTTATGAATCAACAGGTGAATAATATTACCAAGCTTAATATGGATAGCAAATATATAAGAAAAATAATAATAACAGCATTTATTAACAATCATGCTTTATATTATATCGTAATAAGTTAAGTCAGACACTGTCATTTTGACTGTCTTGTTCAGGACAACTTATGAAAATATAAATGTAAAGTGAGATTGTTAAAAATTTTATATGACTTTATTATTTATTTATTTTTAAATCTATACATATAATAAAAACGTAACGAGTCACTGTCTGTACATGGAAGATACATGAGAAAAATATTACAGGAGACCTTTATTAACACAATAGAACCCAAAACAATGATTTTTGGAATTTTTGTCTGTTTGTGCACGGTAATCTCAGAAACGGCTTATCCTCTCTAGATGGGGTTTTCAATGATACATTGTGGTAAACTTAACTTAACATTTAGTCTTTAATTCATGTCAATCGGTTGATAAATAAAGTTATGGCAATTTAAAGAATCACGTTGAACTTGCTGAACGTTTGTTTATATGAAAGCCCACGCGGAAGGAGTCGCGGGCAACAGCGGGCAATAGGTAATAAATCTTGAAAATATTCAAAAACCTGACAACTAAGGTTTTAATAACGAAAAACATTCTTTTTATGTACAGATACACAACAGTCTTTAACAATAATGAGAATCTATATAAATATTTAAAAAGCATTTACGTGTTAACCTTAATAAACATAAACTAACATTAATTTACTACACCATAAAATCATGTTATTCTATAAATATTTTGTTATTTCACAATAAAATATGCTTACATATTTTTTTATTAGCGCGCCATCTAGTGATTATTACGTAAACAATCTATAAAATGAAATTTAAAGATACAAAATATGGTAAACTTTATTCTAATAGATGTCACTTTGATCAATTATTTAGATGTGCCCAATAGATGTCGCTATTAACAACAAATAAAATGAGGCCAACAGATGGCACTGTTCTCAATTATGTTTTATCGACATTTTGAGCGCATATGCGCGGCTGCCTGCGCGATTTATAAAATTCACGCTAAATGTTATCCGACACAAATCTATAATTGTCGTGTTTGTGTTCTATGACAGGTGTGCCTGAAATTAGTGAAAATATGTCTGAAAAAGTGGGTCTAGTACGGACAGCAATAAATAATGTGAGCAGTGAAAATAATGGGAAAAATAGTGATAAAAAGCACATTTACGAGAGAGCTATTAAAGTAAAGAGTGCTATTCCTAGGAAACGGTAAGGGTTATTTATTGTAGTCCAGGATTCGCGTACAATATTGGCATAGTTATGTCATTTTGCACGGAATTAGGAAGTAGGCGTCAATTAATTAGGAGCGGCCGGCGTCCTGCTCCAGTTTTCTGGATATAATTAACCGAACAACTAAAAATATATTCTATTTTCATACAAGTACAATATCAATCGATACTTAATAGAGAATGGAGTAATTTTGTAAACTCGTATTATCATAGGAGAGCAACAGCTGTTGTGTTTCGCTGTGTTTAATTTATTTATTTTTAATCGGATAGTTTTATTATAAATCTATATGTTAAAACACTGAATTGTATAAAACTGTATGTAATACTTAATACTATCTATAAAGTATGTTTCATAAAATACTTTTTGCTTAATAATTCGTTTAATAATTGTAATTAGTTTTGTGGATGCTTATGAACCAAAAAAAAAATCTATCCAATAATGAACATTGCCGACGCTCTCCAAACTAACTGAAGAATTCACAACATTCATGCACTACAAATTATTTACTTTCTTAATATACCGAAACGAATTAGATTTAAAAATCAACGTTTCAGTCTCATCATACAAAATACTCCTCTCGATTTAATACTAAAAATTAAAAAAAGCGAAAATAATAATGAGTTCTGAACGGATTTTAATCAAATATAATAAAGGCATAAAGAATAAAGCTAGAGAAAGAACATACTTATATCTTTTTTGTTACATAAAAAATATTCTAGGGAAGGATTTATGGAATGTTTTTTTATAAAACTCTACGTTACTACGTACATGATATTTCCAAAAAAAAATATTTTATATTTATACATTTCAAGGTACTATCTCTACTCCTAAAAGTTGTTATTGATAGATCTAATTTTTGTTAATTTATTAAGAAATAAATCGATAAAGGTAACAAAGTTTGCCTTATGTTCGTGAACGTGAACTTATGAACTATGACACGGCTTTTCATGTAGTTTTCACCAATATGTAGTGTTGAAAACTGTTAAAAGGTAGGTTTAGATATATTATACGTACAGCGGACATAACCAGAGCGGACCACTAGTTTAATTTTAAAAAATTTACTAATATAGAGTCGTTGCTTAGTATCTATATAATTTTTTTTCTTAGTCCTAGTCCGTAATATTCACATAAATTTTATATACCTACAAATAACGTATATTTTGTTTCAAAACAAATGGAAAGTGTGTGTGTGTCCCAGTGCGAACAATTATTATCTACACATAACTTCTAAGCATATAACAAAATCTTTAACAAGATGCTATTACTTGTCGCCGGTTTGTTCTGGGAGCGCGGTACCCACACCGGTAAGAGGCGGACCATTTTGACCTAACTTAGCATTACTACAACTATATTAAATCAATTCCTTAAAAAAATAAAAATCAAAAATAAACATTAAGTCCGTGAGTTCGCCTGGAGTGACTTTTGAATTAAACTATCACATCAATATTAACTAAAAGAAATATGTGTCCAGCAGCCAGCTTAATCGTTAATATGCCTATAAACGCGTTACTATTTTAAAAGGGTAAAAGAAATTCTCAGTTTGGTAGTGATTGCCTGTAAAGTCAGGATTAACGAAAGCAAGTTTTTAAATTGGCATTTTTTTACGAATATTAATTATTTACGTAATAACTTAAATTCGAAATGAAATATAGTATAAGTAGGTATTAAGTACGCAATACAAGCGCCGCGTACATTTTTCAAACAATAATAATTATTTTGTCAATATATTATACATATATAAATGTATTTGTATTGAATGAGAACCACAATTATTGTTTTGTAAAGAAATGATTCTATCGCTGTAGCCTCGTGCTATTCGTTTGTTCTATCCATAACAACGTTGGACATCAATAAGCAAATGTTTAGTAAATATTTACAACATACAAACTAGGTTATGTCATTCTCTTCTTGAATATAAGTGATAGTATCTTAAATTGTAGAGAAATCTTTTGGAAAAGCGAAAGTCCACCGAGACCCCAATGATTTGATATTAAGAAATTGTTTACCCATAGATATTGTGTATTTCAAGTCTCGAATTTAAATTATTACCCGACTGCGCACCGCAAAGGAGGGTAATGTGTTTATTGGGCTCCAACTGCCTAAGTTTCTATAGACTTATTTTTTATTTAAATGTTAATTAATTAAATGTAAATTATTTTTTTAAATATTTAAAACATTACGATCTATATCAGGTAATGACTTATCTTTAATAATAATTGATGAAGAATGTGATAGCAAAAATGTTTATCTAATACTTTGTACGTTAGTCGTTATATATAATGCTAATAGTAATTTATAAGAGATCTCATTATGTGTCGTTTAGTATTTGATCCCGCCTATCCAGTAGTTCCTTTTATTATAAAACGTTTCCTTTTTCTCTATCTTTCGGACACCCAGGCGAAAGGCATTAAACGACCAACTCCGAACGACCAGTCTATGCCATGGCTATGCCTCACGAATGAGTTGCCTGCCTTGCCTGCAATGTAATTGCCTTGCAATCTTTGAAAAATTTAAGGAATTAAAGGATGGATACAGTTATTTTTTAAGCTGTGCGGCTGTTTATAGGCCATAGAAAGTTTGTTCAATAGTGTTCAACCACCGAATAGCCTCACGAGTGTGTTGCCAGCCTTTAAAAAAGGGTAAAGGAGAGGGTGTCGTCTAAAAATAAAAAAAGGAGGAAGAAAAATAGGCCTCCGGTACTCACACACACCGAATGAAACAAGATTAAGGTTTTACATATAAATAGTACATCAGATATGCAGTTCCATTTCTGTACAAATGTGTTACTATATTATAATATATGTTATCTTGAAGGCGCGGTACGCATTATTTATATAATATCAAAAATTATCTTCAAGTCTACTCGGTATCGTTGTGATAAAGGGTAATCTTATCAACGACGTAACCTATTTTGTGTTTATTGTAAATATGTTTGCTCAGCGCCATCTTAAGGTATGTTGGAGGCCCTGTAGTAAAAATTTGAAGCACTGTTTTTGAATAGTACTAACTAAAAAAGCCTTAAAGCTCATCACGAGTGTTCAGAGATGATCACTTTTCATCACGTCTGCTGATTAATCCCCTATATTTTAAAATAGAAGTCCCTATTTTATAGATATATTGTAAAATATAAAGTACTACAAATGATGTCAATGGAACAGTATTATTATTTAGTATTACATAATAGTAACACGTTATATATTTTATTTGTTACCGTGCCTCTTCTTTTATAGGTTATGGTACTTATATTAGCTGTAAGAAGATATAGTTTCAGACGTCAGAAAGAATAATTTTAAAATGTAGGTACTTACTAAATTTTACAATTCCTCTATAAATGGAGAGTCACATTCACTGTAAGCATCACAGTTTAAGTATATTTAACCAAAAATATTCAGTTAACTCTGGTAAAACCATAGAGTATAGGCATAGGTGTTCTAAGTCAATGAAAAGTAAAACTTTAAAACAAAAAGTGTTTTCGAGGTGTAAGGAAAATTATCTCGGAAAAATGGAAACTAAATTTACTATACTTACATTATACATTAACAGTTATAACAGCCATTTGGGGCCCTATATATAGACGGGGCCCTTATAGCAGCAGCGGCGAAACAACTCGTACCTACATATTATGATTCATTTGATTGTATGTAACGGATATAAATTTTAAAGAAGTTGTTTAAAATGTTGATTAATACATTTACAAGTAATCCTATCATATAAATGTAATATTAACCACCAACATGCGTATTTTATATACCGAAAACTTCCTCATGTCTCATTGTAGAGAAACATATCTTTAAAAAAATTGGAGCTAATAATATGATCCCAAGAGCATGGTATGCATGAAAACTAGCAAATAATTTGGGCTCTGAACCAGCGAGTAGAATAAAAAAATCTTATTCGGGACGGAAAACCGCATCGAACTTATAGCATGGTTCAGGAAGAGATAAAGAGAAAGAGATTTATAATTTCGTAGCTCCTCATAATAACTATGGCTCGATTTTATCAAAACGTTGTATCAAAATTTATATTACTTAATAATAATATTTTAAATCCAAGTATTAAATAAAAATAAAAATAAAAAACACTTTATTGATGTATCATAAACAAGAGAAACGTTAAAATCAAATTTATCAAATGGCGGCCTTATTGCTAGGAAGCGATATCTACTAGCGATAGTGTTATAGAAGGCATTTGTTTATTTTATTAAGATAATTCTTGTTAAAAATTATTTGAATTTATATTTTTACAGAGATACTTTCATAATTGTATGGTAACCAAACCCAAGAACAAATAAACCCTAATTGTGTTTCTGTTTTTTTCAGACAAGATCTGCTAAAATGGTACGGCTGGGGCTACAAGGACTCCATGTTTTATTTGAACGAGAATGTAGCGACGTTCACTGGAGCGCGGTAAGAATTTACACCAAGTCTCGTGTTTGTCAAATCTTTTGCCTTCTGATCAATGATAATTAAATAGATATGTTATAGGGGCAAAATTTTGTAGATGGAAAAACATCCTAATTAGGACGTCTTACCTTTATTTGGGCGAAACTGACAAAACTGACTTTTTTTTTTCTTGTGGGTTTGTGGTTCTTTTCTATCGTTTTGATTGTAGTGTAAAATGATATATTATACTAAATACTGATATCTGATCTTTACCTGAGATTAAACTGATAGATTGAGACTGCCAAAATCATTAACCACTATTTTTTTTTTTTATCCTAGTCGGATAAAAAAATTTCGAATTAAATAAGAGATTGTAAAAGTACGAATTAGGGGATAGAGCCGGTTGGATCCGGACGGCATTGTGCGCGTATTACTGACCCAAGTAATACGTACCTCAATTGGCACATCCGATGTTATTCTTCGCATGTTAGCATTATTCTAAAACTGACTGCTTCGCGTTGACATAAGCAAGACCTTAAAACTAATAGTGTGCCTATTTAAAAGATCTAAAAATCATTAGATAAATACATCTATACTTAGTAATATTATAAAGCTAAAGAGTTTGTTTGTTCATTTGAACGCGCTAATCTCAGGAACTCCTGGTTCGAATTGAAAAATTTATTTTTTATTGTAAAGACCATTTATCGATGAAGGCTTTAGGCTACATAACATCGCGCTGCTACTAATAGGAGCGAAGAAATAACGGCAAAAGAAATCGACGGGGACGAAGTCGCGAGCAACAGCTAGTTAGTGATAATTAGTAATCTATGGTAGTGATATTTCGTAAGGTTGAAACGGACCCGTTTCCCGGCGGGGTTGGTGCAACAAGGATAGTAACTCTTACATGATATAAAACATTAGATCTTTATCAGAAGTTGTACAGTATAACTATATTTTCCAGTAAAGTGTCACGAAAGTAAACACAAGTAATTAGCTAACAATAACTCTTGACAACTAACAAGGGGACTAAATACAAATAATTATGAAACTGCGATGCTGGTGTAAGTCAATGTTGAACACGGCTTCGCAAATATTTGTGTTTCAGGCTTTAAGCAATATTACCAATGGGTTAGAAAATAGTTTGCAGGCATCTTGGGTTGTTATTTTATCCAAGATTGAATCTTTAATAAAATGATACGGTAAAAATTCCAATGATCGGAACATTATTATCAATGTTTTTGACTAATTATATGAAAAACTAGCTGTGCCAGCGACTTCGCCCGCGTAGAAAAGTGACTTCGGGCAGCATTTTTGAAAATGCCTAACCCGTGCCAACAAACGTTCAGCAAGTTTAAGATGATTCTTTAAATTGCCATAATTTTATTTATCAACCGATTGACATGAATTAAAGACTAAATGTTAAGTTAAGCTTACCACAATATATCATTGAAAACCCCATCTGGATAGGATAATCCGTTTCTGAGATTAGCGTGCACAAACAAACAGACAAACAGACAAAAATTCCAAAAATCATTGTTTTGGGTTCCATTGCGTTAATAAAGGTCTCCTGTAATATTTTTTGTCATGTATCTTCCATGTACAGACAGGGACTCGTTACGTTTTTATTATATGTATATGTATATCCTTATAATAAATATAGTTATTTGTAATTTTATGTAAGCAGAGTAACTTCTCAGAACAAGACCAAGTAGGTGCAGCAAAAATCTCATATTCCTAGGACTATTTTGGGAATACAGATCATTCATAAAATACAATATATATTATTTTTTCAAGAATTAAAAATATTATTTGAAAGCAATCTACTCTTAATTCTACAAAGACCTACCGACGTTACGTACGTAACAAACTTTAACTAGAACACTTCTGTAGAAAACATTATCAATCACGCCCTACAGCTCTTAAATATCAAGCTAGTTTCTATATTTCTACAAGTCTCCGTCGTCTTTGTGGTTTAAGAAATAAAAGATATATCACAAAAAAGCTGGCAACATTTCATATCTGGGTCGGAAGAATGACTATCACGCACCTCCGCTCTCCCATTATCGCGTTACTTGAATTTAGTCCATTGTGCCGCCCTTTCAAACATTTTATTACATTCTTGGTAAAGGGAGCCATCCGATAAGCACCATAAAATTCAAGTACCGCTCAGAAACAAAAGAAGTTATAAAATTCACATATAAATTACCTACAAACTGTATAACTTTCGAATAATGAAACACAAGTACATTTTCATACAATCATAATTATATCAAGTAAATACAACGTTTATGTCTCCTTTATTTCTAATTATTGTTTTACAATGTTATGTTTGATTTTACTATTTATGGCATACTAATACGGCAGATTTAGTTTTAATTCAGTTAGATATGAAATAGAAAACACAGCTATTTCTATTCTAAGTGCAATGAAATAATGCCTATAATCAGCCCTCATTTTATCACGAAATACAAAACATACAGATCGTGAAGCCAAGCAGGCGGAGAAATCTATTATGGTGCGTAAATACAGGCTTGAGAAATTCAATATAAGGTTAAAGGCAATAAACTATGTAAACATCTGAAAGAAGGCATCTGGGGTAAAGTGGAATGTTATTTGATTCTCAACAGAAAACTTGTGTATTTCTTTCTATTGTAACACAACATTATTACACGATATGTAGTCGTATTACCGATTATACTAATACAAACTTTATTTCATACATCAATTCGGAATTGTATAATACACTTATAAGTAGACACACATTGTGAACGTATTTTTTGCATCAAAACTCAAATCTATTTCATGTGTTAAAATCCACTACATTCAACGGAACAGTGGATTAATTCAATTCGAGAGCTTTTATGGCGTCTATCTCGCAATTTCCGGAACGCTTTACGAAGGCCTCTGTAAAAGAAAATCACACAAACAATTATCTTAAAAGGAATGATAATTGAGCATTTTTCTACAATTGCTTCGTAAGGGCCTTCTTTATAGGATCAATCTGACTATTTATTTTTGAGTAAAACTTTTCTATTTCGGTGATGCGTCCGAAGCTGAATATAAGTTTGAGTCACGTATTTTTGCGCAGGTTTGTCCTTTGTTTACTTACATAGACGAATTCGTATCACGTATCCCGAACGGATATCAATAGACTGACTTGGTTAATGCTTGGTAGTTGCGGTCGCATAATTTTCCAATTTCTGCCTGATCGCTAGTAATTCCTTACAGTGTTTTTAAAAAGGAACTGAATATGTTTATACAGAATTTTCCGTTTAAAAGACTATGCTAAGTGGGGCTAAAAGAAATTGCAATTTACATACAAAATGGAAATATTCTCGTTATGACTAGTCATCATTTCCATTACACGCATTGCTGGGAACAAATGAAAGCACGGTGTGGGCCTCCTGTCCGTATTAGGGCTCCCCTGAATTATGACTTTAATCAGATTCTTTTATATCCACATTTTAAAGCGTGTAATTACTTTTATACATATTCAAGCATTAAACAATGTTCTTTCCTCAATCCACACTAAACAGTTTAAAGAGAGAAGGTTACTGCCAAAAATAACAAAATAAATGTTTATAATATATTATTTTGGTAACAACAAATGGATGTCACGGATACGCCGATCAAATTGAATTATATCCGATATGGATTTGCTTATGCGATATTGAACATGGCGTTTGTGACAAAGAGGCTCTCGTGGCGGTGCGTTTGTACGCGTTCCCAACGTTTTATTTCCGTTTTCAGTGGAACTGCGAACATTCACAATTGGGTTATCCTTGTCATATCCAACTTGAACCCGACTTACGAACACGCTGAAAAACGTGCTCAGAATAGAAAATCCTGCCCGCTTCAATGCCTTTCCCTGACTTATCTATCGGACACTTTAGCACTCTCCATTGTAGTAAAATTTACAATGACAGAATAATTTAAAGTCTAACACTTGTACATAAAGTATACCGACCTTCATAATATAAATATAATCTGCATACTAGTTAAATAACTATTTTTATTAATATATGTGCTTGGTATATGAAGTATAAAATTAAAATCTTATTTCTTGATATATTACTCACATTTAAACTCTAAAGAGACTATAAAACTCATACTCGGCAGTACTTTGTCAACTCGCAGGGCCCTGTATCACAGCCGTGTGTTATAAAATGAGGGCAAAGAAAATAATTTTTTATCGAAAAATTGTTCTTCTTTGCTTTTAATGGGTCAGACTGCACTTCAGTGTTATTTTGAATGTATTTTATAATGATGGAGTTTAATGATGACTCGTGCTTGGGCATAAAACTGTTTTTAAATCATTATTTTCATATTACAAATTAAAATTTCATAGTATTCACATTACCTTGCTTTATTAAAATTAAATCAAGTTAATAAAACTCTGAGAAACGTTCACTATATTTGTGCTAATCTCATTTTTTACTTATGAATATATTTTTAGTCAGAAAAACCGAAACATAACAAAAACTTTTATTAACTACTTTAAATTCTATTTTATTTGATGTATTCGATGGACAATGGAGACATTAAATCCTCAACAATACATTTCGATTGCTGCCATATATTTCTTTTTCACTACCTAACCAACCAAATATAGCTTTTTGATTGTACGCGTATCATTAAAATAAAAATTTATGAATATTGTTAGCAATTTAACACCTGTACGTTGATTTTTTTTTTTAATTTTATTTTATTAACAATATAAATCACTTTGTCAATTGCGGTAGTAATTCGGTAATGTAATTTCAGATATAAGCTAGCTAAGGATTAATATACTTACAGATAATCTTATCGGAGTTTTCTCTAGAATGATCTAGAATAGCGAACAAAAGGTGTCACTTGGAAGCGGACGCCGCGCGCCATAACGCAAAGAAAAGATTTCTCCGCCTTCTCACCGTCACACTAAGGCGCAGATGCAGCCTGCATTTCGCAGATGAATTTGTAATTTACGATGCTCAAGATTATACTCCTTTCCAACAAAACCGACAGCGACACACGAGCATATTTCCCGTACCACACATACCACATAATTTTTCATTACAGTTTTATAATTCTAATTAAAAACGTGACGTTAAGAGGGCAGCGCTTATAGACCGGCGTGCAAATTTAACGTTTCATGTTTAGTATGAAATAAATGGAGTTACCCGAGTAACGTGTACTCGTTTGATGGCCAAAGCCCGTGAATCAGATGTAAATCTTTAAACAGCTCTAGACATCACGGCGTGTTTGCTTGATAGAGCAAAAGTATTCTCATTCACTTGTAACAAAAGGTAGGGCAAGATGTTTAATATAGTATAAATGGGCTTAAATATTTATACAGTCAGAATGAGCATATTTAGGTGTACAAAAATCTTTAATTAAAGATTTATAATAATTATAATTTTGATCGATTTAGTGCTGATATTCATAGTTGATATTCATAGTAAAAATAAGCTACTCAATTTGGTAAATGGCTATAAATTATAAGATTATGTATTTTCTGTGATAACACAAATATTCCAATTATTTTAGTCATCAATTGACAAAATAGTAAAGTGGTATAATTTATATCGAATCTGCGCTACGCTAATCGAATTTTATTTGTTGACATGTCTATTGCGTCATTTACCACTACAATGACATTTTGGTTAAGTAGGCATCCTTATTGATTTACATGAATTAATGCTTGCCATTCGTTAAATAATTTAAAATAAAATGAAATTAAATATTAGATTATTTAAATTAAACGTTCATAGAAATTGTGTTCATTGGACGTAAAATAACGCTTAAGAATTAAACGAAAATAATATTGCACTGTGTGTAATTGTATGAAGTTTTCGTGAGAACGCACCAGCTCAAGTAAACTTAGGCATTCAAACGTATATATCAGTTATGTGTCTAATATCCTTACAAACTATTTAAGTTTCTAATTAGACATTGTAGTTCGCACCGGGATTGTTATAGCAGGTTAAGATAAGTTCGAGACTGAAATAGAGAGTTCTTACGACGCATACCTACACATTGAGTGAAGTATATTTCTTAATGTTTCTCTATCGTCTGAAAAATTTACAAATGGAAAAAATATCGCTGCCTTTTATTTAATTTGTTATTTTTTTTGTTTCCGTGTCTGATTCTGTAATGAGTTTGAAATAACGTCTTTTAACTTTAGGTACCTTATGAATATTTATTTTTATATAAAATATAGAAATAATTGACTAAATTTTCATTCCATCACCCTCGGAGCATAAGAAGCAGGAACAATGACGGAACTAATTAACGGGGCGAACATGAGCGATGTTGTGGCGGCGGGGAACATTTATATTCATTATTATTTTTATCTTGCAGCACACTAATCAAAAATTGTGTTTTTTCAGTGTTCCTTGTACCGTTGTACGTTATCTGAACATAATAGTACGTAGCGTGTACTAGCATGATGAATACTTTTTTAATTAGCAAATAACGCAGTAACAGTACTAGTTTTGTTGTTTCTATATTCGTGATTAAACTATTGTAATTAGAAAAATCTTTAATCTTAAATCTCTGCCTTATAATTGCTTAAACAAACCCGATAACGATGAGTTAGTATAGTTAAATATTAAAATATTTAACCTTAATATATTTTCGTGCAATCGATTGACAGAGAATAACAAAAACCTACACTAAATATCAAATTTGATTGATCAACACGTATGCTGTAGCTTTTTTAAATAAAGCCGATTTGCGTTGAATGATCTATGGCCCACAAAATGACAATATGTAAACTCACGTAAATCAAACATCGGCTCAACTGATTCTATTTTACGTGCCAGAAAATTGGGAGCACAGACTAAAAAAACTATTTAGATGGATAACAAAATAACTATGGAATTGAGAGCTTCTCAGCAAAATCAAAATTTTATAATAATATTCCGCAGCCATATAAACGTAATACCATCAAGTTAGATCTATGGTGCAGACTCAGAGAGATTAATAAACGCCCTCTCGAAATCGCGAGTTACGAAGTAATTTCTCAGGTTTGCGGAAGTCCTTCGAGAATATGTAGGAGGTGCTTCATTTTTCAGGTGTCTTCGGTGTTGAGTCGCTTGATGAATGCTCGGTGACTTCGAATTTTGCCCAAGTAACGAAGACGGATCACGCCGTCTCGTGACCGATGGGAGACTTCCGAAATAACATCCATTTTGTCACGCTATAAGCTTCTGTTATTACGCACGCGTGATTTTCTAAAGAAAATTCGTAGTCTATAATAATTTAATTTAAATAATTAAAAATAATTAAACACACGTAGTTGGGGAATAAGAAAATATTAGGAATAAGTTAGTTATAAATGTGTAAAAAAATACATATGTATTTATAATTAATTTGAAGTTTTTTACATTTTTTTTCAAATCGGGGTCATGAAGGGTTCATTTTAATGACCTGGTATTAATCTAACGTCGGTCGGCTCACGTATGAAAACTAACTTTAAATTAAGTATGCAAATGCGTTGGAAATAATTGCGGTTCACAGTAGAACGGTTGAGGTAGGCCACTATTACTATTTAATCCACGTGTGGAAACCGATACCGTTTATTTATATAACTGAAATTTATATCAATAAGTTTTACGGTTTGATTTCATGACCCTTTTATGTTAATTAATTGGACTTATTTTCAAAACCTTTTTAGCTATACTATGCAAATTATATAATGTTACCGTTTAATGAGATAAAACATTATTAAAGGTAATTAAGCAGAATAAAGAATAACGAACTAAATCCCAAATTCAGCAAACTAACAAAGCTCGGAGTTATTACTGTCTTTACACTGCGTTTAATAATCTTTTCGGGTCGTCGAAAATTTGCATAAATTCTTAATTAAAATTTTCACAACGTCATTTAGCAATTTTGTGTGGAATTCCTTTTCTTAAGCCTTCTCGTTTCGTTATTACATTCCTACATCTACGACTGCTTCGCTTCTCAGAATATTTAAATCGAATAAAGGTAAATATAGGTTGATTTTTAATAGCTTTATCACAGTTAGCCAGTTAATAATCATTAGATTATATAATATACTTTGAGCTATATAGCATAATCTATTGACAGTAATTTACTTTTTGACGAGACCTGTCCATGCATACGTACAACGTAAATTGGACAGCAATCAAGCCTGACAAAACAATTGATAGGATCACCCATACGTAGTAGGTATTTATACAATTAGATGTATAGGTAGGTGTACATAGGTGTAGACTGGCTACGTAATTGAACACCGCACTAGACTCCTATGCAACATTCGATAAGCATTCAAAGGCTTTGTACGGTTTTCTGAAGGCTATTTCCTACGGATTCTTATCGCAAAATAGCAAAATTTGGTCATGCTGCTATTTGCACACTCGTAGCACTATTGATGGATCTTTTGAAAATTCTGTTGAAAATTCCTTTATAGCTCGTACGTTTAACATGTTTTATATAAACCAAATTTTAAAGCAGACAACTACAAACATCTCGTAGACATATGACTTAATATTCATATTAATCTATATCTATATACATATAATAAAAACGTAACGAGTCGCTGTCTGTACATGGAAGATATATGAGAAAAAATATTATAGGAGACCTGTATTAACGCAATAGAACCCAAAACAATGATTTTTGGAATTTTTGTCTGTTTGTCTGTTTGTTTGTGCACGCTAATCTCAGAAACGGCTCATCCTATCTAGATGGGGTTTTCAATGATATATTGTGGTAAGCTTAACTTAACATTTAGTCTTTAATTCATGTCAATCGGTTGATAAATAAAAAAAGTTATGGCAATTTAAAGAATCACGTTGAAATTGCTGAACGGTTGTTGGCGCGGGTTCGGCATTTTCAAAAATGTCGCTGGCACAGCTAGTACATATAATATATCACAACTGAATTATCGCCGATCTTATTTACCAAATATTTCAATTTGTTTTCCTACAGTAAATAGGTGTAGGTACTTATATATTTCTTTATTTATGAAAAGAACTTACAAAACTTTACAAACAGTCATCAATTACACAGTGAAATAAGGAAAGTAGTGACTTTCTATAAACCATTTTGAAGAATCTTAATAATTCAAACTTCAAATTGTCAGACAGATTAAATATCTAAATTTCGAAGTTCGGAATATGATTATTTTGTACTCTTGTTACATATATTTACATAATCTTTTAGTGTTTTGTACACTACTACAAACTTTTTATTACTAACACCTCAACATATTAAATACTTTTGTGGCAACATATAAATGTTATGCTATATAATACTAGACGTTGCTCGCGACTTCTTCCGCATCGTTTTTTTTTTTATTTCTTCGCTCTTATTAGTCGCAGCGTGATTCTATATAGCCTAAAGCCTTGCTCGATAAATGGTCTTTTCAAATACAAAAAGAATTTTTCAATTCGAACTAGCAGTTCCTGCGATTAGCGCGTTCAAACAAACAAACTTTTCAACTTTTATAATATTATTATATATAGATGTACTTAATATATCGTAGTGGACTTACTAATATGTCAGAAATCAATTATTACTGTGTGCGTTCTCTATATTTTCCTCAATTATATACCTTTAAATTTGCATTACAATATAAGTAACACTTACTGAATTCAGTCGTATTATCTCAGTACGCAGGAACAGTCTCGAAATAGCAATGAATATTGTATTATTGTCACGTAGACTGTGGCCTACAGGCAAGGTGCTCTAATAAGATGCCGACGTGAGCAGCACCTATTAGTTGATGAATAGTTTCAGAAGAGTAAGCTTTGTTTGCGGAATATGTGTCAATCTTTATTAAGAAAGCGAAAGTAACTTAGGACAAAAATTTTAACCCACGACATAGAACACTAAAGGTGTTCTGCCAGGGTCACCATATAAAATGGTTGTTTATGAAAAAAGGCGCGATTAATCTATACATATAATAAAAACGTAACGAGTCGCTGTTTATACATGGAAGATATATGAGAAAAAATATTATAGGATACCTTTATTAACACAACAGAACCAAAAACAATGATTTTTGTAATTTTTTTCTGTTTGTCTGTTTGTTTGTGCACGCTAATCTCAGAAACGGCTTATCCTATCTAGATGGGGTTTACAATGATATATTGTGGTAAGCTTCACTTAACATTTAGTGTTTAATTCATGTCAATCGGTTGATAAATAAAAAAGTTACAGCAATTTAAAGAATCACGTTTGTTGGCGCGGGTTAGGCATTTTCAAAAATGCTGCCCAAAGTCTTTTTTCTACGCGGGCGAAGTCGCGGGCACAGCCAGTATAATATAAAATGATACACATACATAGATTCACAATCATACATTACACATCTGTCTGTTACGTTTACTATAGATCCAATCAAAAACATAAATGTGAAATGAGAGCCAAGTTCAATATCTGTACATATAAAGCTGAAGAGTTTATTATTGAATAGACTATTTATCGAGGAAGGCTTCAGGGTACATAACATCACGCTGCGACTAATAGGAGCGAAGAAATAATGGAAAAAAATCACTTTTGACTATTTTAAATTAATGCTTTTAAATAAATTTTACGTAAAAAATAAAACATTAACAGGCTTTAAACACAGCTGTTAAAACGGTTCGCATGTTATTTATTTTTAAAGTAATTATGGTACTGACACAATTCGGGAAATTTCACACGATGGTATAAAGAAAATGTCGCATTGTGCGGCCATGAAACAAATTGACGAATTTAGTTGACAGCAAGTATTATTTATAATATAGAAATTTTAGAATATGTTACCCTGTGACCCGCGGGTTATTAGAGAAAGTTTTTTTTTTACTGCAGTAATGCGAAGCCTATCAACGTTTTCCTATTACAGAGTGCGACATTTCCATCAATTCATCTGTCACTGCACATGGACGCATAAAGCGAAAGAGTGCTCGATATATAAGTGATGAAAGATTTATTATTATTTAATGTTTCAAACATTCAACGTTAAGTATTATGTCGCATATTGCGCTCTAGTGCTAGAATTGTAAAAGGCTGTAAGCGTTTATAGTCACAAAAAAGGCGCCACGACCGTCTTACTGCGTTTCTCCACGCAACCTAACATGGACTGACTCATGAGAACGCAGCTCATAGTCTTAAGCGAAATCGCCGAAAGCCTATCTCAAGTTTTATCCTTGGAAATACGAGAAAAAGTGCAGTATCTACTAACACATGAACGTGTTACATAACAATAATAAAACAAATACCATTCTCAAACTCGTATTGGTAACTTTAAGACCTAAACTATACAATTCCGTAACCCAAGAGTAAACCAATGTGAGCAATTGAAAAACTCTTGAAGAATTTTCAAGTGAAAACACGTTGTCGACTAAAAGTTATATTGCTTGAACGATCGCCAACTTACTCCAGGTAGATGCTTTGTTTTAAACTTGCTACATTTATTTACATGCAGAAACTCCAGCTAAGATTCACTATGTAAAACTGGAATTATTTACGAAAAACGTTTTACACTTCAAAATATTTCGAACAGAATGATATCTCAGTGTATTTATGGATTTTCGTATGTTTCAATCTAGCGCGTATCCTACTGAACTGGTTTTAATAAAGTTGGTACGAGTAGTTTTTCAATAATAGTTCAGATGTTGACATATGATTCAAGAGATGATATAATTAATTCATATATAATATATATTGAAGCGAACGAAATGAATAATCAAAATAGTGAAAACTATTGCAATATTAGTTAATTAACGACGTCACTCTCTGCGACATACTTATATGAACCTCTATCTGAGAAATAAAAACGCATCATAGGCCATTACGTAGTTTTAAAAGAGCTTCTATGGAGAAGGAGGATGAATTCGCGAATTTTCCGGCCCGCGCGGTAACCGCACTTAAAGCACTTATCGCGGCACGGACCGGTAATGAGCACATTACCTATCATTACCGACAGAATATTTGCATAATCTCACCATATCTTATTTCTAGAATATTGCTTTATATAGAATTTGACATCTTTTAACATTAAATTAGCTGTGCCTGGGGTTTTACACGAGATATTTTGTAATCACGTTAGGGTCACCAGTGAGTGATAGACCTCAACCATTTAACTATTGACTGGCCGTCCTTTAGGACCCCGTGGTTCGATGTCGACAAATTGTATATATGCTAAGTTTCAAACAAATTTCATAAGCGTGATTCAGAACTCGGCGCATTAGTAGCGGTATTAACAACTTTACGGTAAAATATAAAATTGAAAACACGTTAGAACAACAAAGACTCATAACGTTCGCGCAGAATAAATTTCGAAGGATCTAGAATTCCTTTTTACGTGGTCAGAGCTCAGATTACGTGTCACGTTTGCAAACTAAGAAAATAGAAGGTGCAACCTCAGTGGGACGGCGGATAAACACCGATCGTATGCGTATGCACGACGCCGGGAGAATGGAATTATCGTACTCGTACAACAGACATGTCCCGAGAGCTTCGCTGATTTATGCGCTCCTGGTCAATGCGCCGAATAGCGAGTGCGCTTTGCATGAAAACTTTGAGAATTTAAATAGAAATTCAACAATTTAGAAAGAAAATTTTATACGATGATAGTTGATGAGCATATAATTGCAAAAAATCCAATACGTAATTGTTGATCCTCAAGGTTTTTAACGAACTGCTTTGCATCGTATCTATAATTAAATTAGCAAGATCTTCAACAAAATATGTCACTCAATATAATATTAATAAATAGGACTAGGACTAGGATAGAATAGGACACTTCATTTACAGGAGAACTTATGCTCTGTATATGATGCATAGAAAATCCATTTACAACGGCAATTTAATAGATATGAAAATTCAATAAAATTAAAATTGAGTTATATTCTTTGTACTTGGCAGAACACTCTTAGAAATAAATATTAAACCAAAAGAACAATGAGTTCTCTTTACACAACAAATGAACGACTTCGCTTTGTGCTACTCACGTCAGTAACTATAATACTAGGACCACTGACACAGGATACAGTAACATCGACATTAGAAAGCGTCGTCTTAATTGCCAACATCAATCACCTTAAAATTTTTTCCTGTAAAGCTTTCAAAAGAAATTAAATAACAAAGCAACCTTAGAATGTTGAATAAATATTAATCGTATGCGTTTGCACGGCGCTAGAATGGAATTATTGTATTCGTACGTCGGACATCTCCCGAGAGCTTCGTTGATTTATGCAGTCCTGGTCAGAGCGCCCATTTCTTCGTTCTGCATATTTAGTAGTATACTTTGAATTTCGAATAAATCCTTTAAAATATATTTAATCTCAGTGTTATTATTTATTTACATTCATTGCCATTTAAATTTCGTCCTTAAAATTCCATTGAAATTTTTCAATTTTTATTTTGAGCGTTGCTTTAAGCCAATTTTATATTTCTTAACTAACAATACAGAGATTTAGGTATGATATAAATAGAACATAAGTATAAAGCTGCTAGGTTTATTGATCTGGAATTAAAAGGATAAGTTATTTTGAAAGATGTTTTGTTCAGTCACGCTTTTTATAAGCGGAATGTTCTAATGCGAACAAATTGGGCAATAAATTGCAATAATCGATTGAGTCTAGAAAACTAAGACCTAAGTTAGTTAGATGCAAATCCCCATAAATTGGTGAGGCGTCGACGGATTCGGAGCATTAATTTGTGGTAAATCGCTTGGAAAATGGAAATTTTGTGCAGCCTCCGGCATCGAGGCAACATACTTTACTTTGCTAGCGGTAAACTTCTAGATTCAATTTTATATTATCAAAATAAACCCTACCGTAATACGCATAAGGTTGTTTTTTACTTCGGTGACAATTTACGCGACGTTAGGTACGACACTTTTGTGATATTTCGTGACGGACGTGATGGGAATATTCAATACATTTATAATGAGCATAATATCGTATAATGCGGTATTCTATTTGGCGCTGGATTGGAATATCCTGTTAATTAAATTTAAGAACGGTCTTATCAAAACAAACAAAATAGGTTAAAGATTAAGGGTAAGGATAACTTATTTAAGGTCAAGTCAAAACATTTAAGTATAAAGCACAGAAAACTTATAATATAATCAACTTATTCGAAAATATTTCACCATGATGGAAATATAATTTTCAATTAAGGCATTTATAGACAACTTAATTTCTCTCATTTTTATACAAAGAAACAATTTTCCCTTTAGGTACTTATCGACGAAATCTATTTAAAATTAACTAAGCGAATATAATTTTTCTCGAAATTTCTATCGGGTCTTATCCCATGATTCCCCAATTACCTCACAATTAAAATTCAGTCCAGTGGAATTATTTGGTCCACTTTAGGAGGGAGTCGCTCTCGTGAATTAATTCTTAATCCGCGCTAAATGAGCAACGCCTGGACAATTACTGCTCACCTTAGAACAGCCCTTCCCAAACAGTCCCTTTTTAACGATATTATTTTTCTTCATACGCAGTAATTAAAGTAGATTGTAGTGTGTAGGGTGTTAAATGTTAATAGAAAGACAATATATTTAAATCAATTACAAAGTATAGAAAAAACTTTATGAACTATTTTCAAATCACTTAATATTCAATCAATTCAATAAAATTTTTGTGATCGATAGCAGATCTGTGTTGCCACAATTTTGCCAATGTAATCACTTATTTAAACTTACTTCTGTGACAACTGTCAACTTTGACAGACTACAATGACAAGGAAGGTGGGTAACACAGAATTAATTAATCACAAGTTTTTGTTATGGATACATTAGTACTTCAATCGAAATACTAGTTTTAATTTTTTTTTATTTACCGCAAAATGAATCTGTTTTTATTACCAGCTTATGTTTAATATGTGAAAGGTTGAGAATTGTTGCCTTAAAGGATTTTGCGATTGCTTTTTGCTCGTAGCACCGTGTGAGTGAAAATTGAAACGAATTTATCGCACGGTGTAGTAATTAGAAAACATTAGAAAAGCAGTTTCAAAAGAATTTCTTAGTTTCTAACATTTTCACAATTCAACAGCAATTGTTTAAAGAGAAATAACCTAATATATTTTAGGATTACCTAACTTGATTTTTCACGACGTGAACACTTTCTTTGTTAAAATCTTACATTGTATCTGCTATTTTTTCATTTGAAATGTATAGGTTTTTTTACCTTTTAATATTTTCTATATACTTTATTATTATAGTATTATCTATATATTATGTGATATAAAATAGAGGTAGGTAGCATAGAAAATATTATAACAGTAACCCTTTATTCCACCAGTTATAGCTTTAACTACTAAAATATAACTATATATTATATACGTACATAAAATAGTATATATATACGCTTACATAAAGTTCCTAAACAACAAACGTTAGAATCAAAGGAAAAGAGGGACGAAATCCATATTAAAGGCCCTTCAGATTACTTCATTTTCGTTTTTAAGAGCTCTTAATGAAGTTTAAGCGTACAATTACGCGAATTTCTTTTTACCAACATAATTAGTTGGGAAAGTTAATTGAGGTGTTGTTGGATAAATGTAAAGCTCATAGTATACACTCAGGCTTACACGTGGATCTTAATGAAAAGAGGACAATTTTTGTCTCGTATTTTTACGTAATTTCTTTCGAAATTCTATCTGCTTTCAGCTTATTTTGTCGAAATGTCTTGTTCTGCGATCCACGATTATATATATAACTTCTATATTTAACTAACTTTATTTAATTAACTTTCTATATATAACTTCTCTATTTGATGACTATTTTAAAGTGTAAGCCTGTAATAAGTACTTGTATCAAAATACCTTGTAACTGTGTATGTTGTGAATATAAC
>DWAJ01001447.1:0-22260 GCA_018238005.1 Eurema mandarina | reverse complement strand
CTGGCTACAGTGCCCTTCAAACCGGAGCACAGTGACATTTTCACATCACTGTTCAGGCGGTAGAATGTCTGGCACTGTGGGGGTACCCACCCAGTCGGTCTCCTGCGAAAGAGACCTACCCCCGGTATTGATCTTATTGCAGTTTTATTATTGAGTCATCTGTTTCAGCGGTTTCGTAGGTACGTTACAGGAGACAAAAAAACAATTACAAAATTTCGACACTAAGAAGAATTAGAAATAGTAGTAATAGGGTCATGACCGTATATAGTGTATCATCTATGGTCATGACTCTCCTGTGTTGGTTAGCAACAGCTAGTGAAATATAATCACGAATCACCTACAAATACCTGAAATATTGTGTCAATGAGTATCATATTATAGGAAACACAATCCCACGAAGTCAAACAGGGGATAATATAACTTAGTAAAACAGGAAATTGGACGACAAAACCGTATTTGGTCAGCGCAAATAAGTATTCGTTTCCGTACTTTGATGTACGACCGTTTGTTCCGGGATGACGGCTAATTCCGATAGTTCGGGGTAAATCAATTTTATTTTATTAATCTACTAGATGTGACAATAAACAGGACAATATAAAATATAAAAATGAATCGCAAAATGTTTTGGTAAGCGCATAATTCAACAACGCCTTGACCAATAAGGACAATTATTTTGTTAATGTTCGTTGAAGTCCAAGGTTAGGCTTTACGGCTAGATAATATCGATATAATTTCGGAAAACTTTTGATAGAACGAAGTCTGTCAGGGCCGTTAGTTTACAATAAAAATTATTCATACTAATATTATAAATGTGAAAGTGTGTTTGTTTGTTTGTTTGTCCTTCAAAAAAGGTTTATAAAGGGGGAAGGAAGGGGGGTTAAAGTTTTTATGAAAGTCCACGCGAACGGAGTCGCGGGCTAGTAAGTAATAAAAACAGAAATAAAAAAAAACACATGTCTTCAAACGTGACTTAACTAGAACTTATTAAAAAGGTAATATATTATTATACGAGTCATATATTAATTATAAATATGAACGAGTATGTCCTTATTAATAAATTTGAAAGTACTCACGTTTGTTACGATTATACGATAAAACTACTAGACCGATTATCATGAAATTTTGTACAATATTTTTAGAGGTATAAAAATGAACATGATAATTGAATAAATACGACCGAAGCCGCGGGTAAAATCTAGTATATAATATAAGTTAGTTCATAATTAAAGAATTTAAAAGCTGCAAAATTAAACCTTATCATATCGTTCTATATAGTTTTATTGTTACTTTAACTAAAAAGCTTTCGCCTGAGTAATTAGAAAGGATATTCACCTGCATTTTAGTTCTTACGTACTGGTAATAAAGGTTATGTAAGGCCAAAAGGATTTCAGTCCTCTGAGTTTTTAAATATAAGATTAGCTCGTGCATGGTAAAAGTGTCTCATTATGATTGTGAAAGGTGAACGACCTGACTTCTAGTGTGATATTTTTAGATCCTTTTGTTACGAAAAAAAGCTAGGTATTGCATATAAAAAGCGTGGCTTTGTAAGCCTTTAGTATTAGTTAGAATTAGCTGATTATATAGATGAAACCTGCGCAGAAGTCAAAAATAAGGTATCGAGGGGACGGCTCAACGTTGATTGGTTCCCCAGTCGTGTTGTCTTTCTCGCACCAATACGTCAATTACGAGCGCGATTCTACCGATGCGTAACTATTCTCGTCCAGCGCTAAAAATCCGTGACGCGACCTATATAAATGTCTTTTGCGGACGATTGCTTCGTGCGTCCTCAGCAAGTCCGCCCCCCGAAAGGGTGCGCGACGGAACGCCGGTGGGTTTTAGTCGGTAGGGCTCTTCTGGCGAGTCCGATATAACCACCTCCTTCTCCCCCGAGGAGGACGCGGTATCCGCAACAGGATTCCCCCCCGTCAAAAAAAGGTATAAATGTCTTGATTGTGTGTTTATTTAATTATATTACGAAGATATATTAAGGGTTGGTAATGCGAATTTTTATCTGACGCCTAGTAATGATTTTAGTAGTGTAAGTGTGCAACATACGAATGTTCCACTGTTTTTCTTATAGGTATGTGGAAATCTGTTCAAAAAATATTTGTACATAATAATTTATCAATAAATATAGTCATTTTAATTATTTTAACTAGGAAATTTAGGAATATGTTTAATTTAATCTAATTAATCTGTTTAATCTAATTAATTATATTCATAAACTTATCAAACAAATAATTCCATTTTTATCTAAATATACGAAATACAATTTTAATTAAAATATCTGTAGATAATATTGCGTTTACAAACTTTATTAAAGTCCCATAAAGCGATCTCTTAAAAACAACTCGTAAAAAACTAACAAGTGAAGTAGACGCATTAAATTGTTTAAAGATCAGTTTACGAGACTTTAAAAACGTTTGCGTGAGTTTATTTGTTACTATTAAGTGCCCGGCACTTTGTTGAGAAGGTTTCCTTTAAGACGCTTTTTATATATCCACTTGTAGCGGCCGCTACTAATGCGCCAAGTTCTGAATCGCGCTTATACCTAATAACCTATAAGATATAAGTTTACAGGTAGGATAGGTACAGCGTGAACAAAGCGTAGTAATCCTACTACCCTATCCTGCGATAATATTATTGATGTGAAACTTTATAAGTATGTGTCTATCTTTGTCATTCGTCCAAGAAAAAATGGCTGGACCGATTTAGTTGAAATTTGGTATGTAGATAGTTGATACCCTAGATTAACAAATAGAATACTTTACATCCCGGTATTGCCCTGGCAACGGGAACTACGCGAGATAAACCGGATCACAGCTAGTTTATTTAATATATATAATATTGAAATGACAACACAAAGGCTTAAAGCATCAATATATTGATCAAAGAGGTTCGTTAATAGTAGCGTTCTCAGCGCTGTAATATAGCGTAAGAGTGTAGTGCTTCTTTACGCTGAAATATAGCGTAAGAGCTAACATTACATAGTAATTACGAGATGATTTTGACAGAGGTAGTTGGTATAGAACAGTACAAAGACTCGACGCTTCGCTATGAAGTAGAGCGGTGTATGATTGTGGTTGCCTTACCGCTACTGTATTTTGATGCCGAGATTATGCACACGACTGCCACAGGCTGTAGTCTGAGAGCTTGTGAAAGGAAATTTTATATAGTCACGAATTAATAAACTAAAGTTATATTATATATGTCTGGAAATAAATGAAACACGACAGATGAAAGACAGCTAAAACTAGGCAGAACTACAATTCTAATTTTATACTATAATTTTCCTTTCAACTGCATTTTTAATAAATAAATATAAAGCTCAACTTACATTTTATATTTTACTGTACGACAGATTGTCTGGTCTGATCACTGAGATCAAAAAGCCTTCTTATTATTACTATTATCAATATAAAGATACGTAAATGTTTTTATATATTCTAATACTACTTAGCCTTAAGTTTAAGTTAAGCTTACTGCGTATAGATGTTATTATATTATAGTGTGTCTGTTTCTTTTTTCTTTTGGATACACTGCCTTACTACTTTCGTGTATTTCTTCATTAAATTGCTTGAAAGCGAATCCTGCTAAGCGATAAAGCCGCCATTTGTATATAGATTTCTCTTTAATGTATCTTCTGTGTCATATTTCTGTTCAAGTGTATACAATAAAGTATTTAATAAATAAATAAATACATGAAGAAATAAAATACCTTAAAATCCGCTTATCCAGCTCTTAGACTTAACCCTTTGACTGCTCGCACTGTTTACAGCGATGTAATTAAGAAAAGCGCAGTAAATGCTGCACTTAGTGCCAACTATTACTTATGCATGCTCGATCCGGCAAGGAAATGTCGCAATTATACGCTTCTATTGTCCTTAGCGTAAGAGCTTTTTTTGTTTCGCCCCCGTTTTTTGGTATATTGATCCTTAAGCGTTTTTAACGTTTAATCGCTAGGTTTTTGGGTGTTAAAGTGATGGTTTTAAAAGGAACGTTGATTGTGTTTTCATACTAAGTGTATGCAGTATATTTTTAAAAACATTTTTTTTTATTACGGACGGAACTGAGCAGGTGATTCAGCACTAATAAGCTAGGTACTAATTTGAAGGTCACACAATCTTGAAGAAACGAAAGGAAGAATATTAAGGAAATTATTATTCATATAAAAATCTTCAGAATTATAATATAGCGTCATCTAGTATTAACCAATTTACAAAGTTTTTACGCGAATGTGTAGAAATCAATTCTTAAGCAATTCTATTATTTAACAAGATAGTAAAGCAACTTCGAATAAAATGTTTTATAGGCGTTAAAAACCGCCAAGAACGAGGTCTAATAGTGTTGGAGTTTGAAACTTTAAATATAGTTTAAGAGCACCTGAATCTTAGATATCTTAATATAATATATAAATAATGTGTCACGTTTTTGTCCGCGATTGACTTCTAAACGTTTCCTAAAGTTTGATCGAACTTAAAATATTATTAATATATAAAATATTACATCATAATATGCGAGCGAAGCCGGGGCGGGTTGCTAGTAGTATATAAATACTAGAGCTAAGAATTTACTTGAAAAATACTTATCTCTAGTATTTAATCATTTTTTTTTAAATAAGCATATCAATAAGCTGAAAAAACACGGGTTGGATTCGCCCACCGATAAATTATAACCTCACTTTTTTAATTATTCCAATTATGCATTTGACAGTGTAAGTGAAGTACGTTCTTTTTACCTAAGTTAAAAAGATTGTTTTTTTACGTCTTTAAGGTACCCTAAACTTAGTCTCGCTATAAATAAATATTAAATACCTTTTCGGAATTAGAAGTCCATATTCTCCTGATTATAAGTAAAATAATGTAAAAGACTGTTGCCAAAAAAACTTGAAATGCATATATACATTGTATATTGTATGTTTATAAAAAATCATCTTGATAGCGATATCAACCAGTCAATGGTACACTATTCAAAGGCAGGGTCGAATAAGTAATTTTTTTACGTTAAAAACAACGATGTACTGTAAATATCTATAGATGGATTTATTCTACAAAGTGGCAACCCTAGATCCTGTGGTCACGCGGAACGAACTGAAGTGTATTCTCAAACATTCCTTTACGACGCTACGTTTTATTCCCCAGTTTATATTTTACTATCGTCTAGAAACTTGGAGTGTTTGATTCTGTTTCTAAACAATTTATGGACTAACGTTGTATGGATGTTTTTTTATTAAATTTGCATTTGATCATCGCTTGGTGCAGTGGTTACAACGGTTTTTGCGTCAAAGCTCGTGGGTTTGATCCTTGCAATGGAAAATACATATTATAATATTTAAATTTAATCTTTCCAGGGTTTGGGTGTTGCTATGTATTATATGTATGTAATTATAAAAAGTATGTACGTATATAATTAACCCTTATCTATTTCCCATAACTCAAGATATAAAAATATAATCTATTCTTCTTAATAGCGAGCATAGTATCGAAAAAATACGTTTAACAACTGACCTCTTAATCGTGATTCTAATGAGAAATTGACGCATACAAAACTGGGAGCAACAGCTAGCTAGTATTCAATAAAACGGTTTAAATCCCTTCGCTGTCGCATTACCATTACATAACGCCAGGGTAGGAAGCTAGTTTATTCATATGAAGGTCTGTAATTCTGTGTATAAAATAAACTGACTGGCCCCATTAAATAACCTCTACCGCTATAAATTGCTCTAACATTGCTGTTACAAACCATACTTGGGGTGGTTTCGCATTGACTGTGTAAATTAATAATTAAAATCAACGTCCCCACTTCATTTATAATGTGTTTTTGTACTGAGATTCTAACTCACGTTTTACTATTGCAGTCGCCAAGAAGATTTGCAGTAATAAATCTTTTGTATTTTTTGTACAACACATTTGTAAAATACAAAAACGATAAGAAAGCTTACCTACTTTTATGGAATTGAAAGCTAAGGTCTTTAATTGTTTGTAAAATGTATGTTAAATGCAAAAACAGGCATTTCTTCGAAAATTTATGTAATATGCAACAAGATGTTTTTACGGAACGAGACGCCGCTTTTTAATAGCATATTGATTTTACAGCATTTTTCAGACTATTAAAATAAAAATATTAAATAGCACTGTGAGTTGGACACGATGAAAAAATAATGCATTTTTATTTTATATCAATTATATCAAGAAAAGTTATTTCTATATATAGAATAATAACTATTTATTCTGTCGTGTCCCGTTTATAGTGTATCGTAAGATAACATCACAGTGTAATGAACTGACGTAAGTCGATCGTAAGCTACTTAAAATTATCGTAACATCGGGACCCTTTGTAATGGCGTGTAATCCCTTTGACGACATGATCTATTGTTACATTAACATTAAAATAATTTCTTCTAATAGCCGTGCTTTGTTCTGACGGTATTTTCCAGTGAATACTATTCCTGAATATTGTGAACAGTGTTTTTAAATGACCGTATATATGTGTATATATTTTATAGATAGAGATATTGCCGAAAAAATTCATAGCTAATAAGCTAGATTATTTATTTTATCTAAAAAGTTAAAGGATCGGTTCCGCTCGTGTCGTATATAACATAGAATATGATAGTCCATGTTATCCATACATAATTAAATCCCCAGCTTTAAGACTCCTTAACAAAGGTGCTGCCTGGAAAATTACACGATGCCAATTGATGTGAAACGACCCCGCGAGTTTGAGCGAAAACACTCATAACTTTCTCAAGAATTGATGTACTTTCTACAAGATTATTGAACTTCTCTGATATATCGTTGGAAACGTGTGCACATAATATCAACCCATTTCCTCTTTGAGATACTGTACTCTTTGTAAAAATGATGAACTCCCGAGTTTTGTTTCAAATAACTTCATATTTTATAGTTTCGATTTTATTTTGCACCGTGCACTAAGCACGTACATCAATATAGTTTCATAGATAATGATTAAATGATTAAATATAAAAAATATAGTAGTATAATCACTACATAGTATAAAACTAAGTCTCTTTCCCTCTATATCTCGATATATGCTTAAATCTTTATAACTACACAACTGATTACACAACCGACATACGGTTTTTATAGATACAGTGATTTATGAGGAAGGTGTATATTATGTATAATACATGCAGAATATGATACGCGAACGAAGGCAGGGCGAGTCGCTGGTACTTGATTGATGCGACATATGGGCATTAAATTAAACCACGTATATAAAACGCACCTAATACTACTAATAATTCAAAATTTTTTAACATCAAAAATAAAAAAAAAATTTCGAACAAAGTAAATAGTTTATAAATCATCCGCATATGAAAACACCAAAAATAAACACTGACCTGTGTAACCTGTGCTCAATGCGGCAACGTCGCATAATACGAATCGTGTTATGCGATGATTTTTCTTAAGATACCGCCGACAAGCTTCAATATTAAACATTACGTGTTTAAAGTTTCAACTCACCCGCACAATATTGATACGTTATTTATATTAGTATATGTATAGTTATAGCACAAAGTCGTAATTTTCTTTAATAATTTAATTAATACGAGTTACAATATTAACTTTTTAGTTTATGAAATGCTAAAATAATGCGATCTTTTATTTAATTTATAGTGTTCATATCGGTAGCATACACTTCACTCGTAAATCGATATCATACCATTGTACTGTTTCCTTTTTTAATCTATGTACAAAATACCATACTAGTACATTTAATGCTTATTATTCTACCACTCACCACAATAAAAAAAAACCTCGAATAATCTCACAATATGTATCCAATCACAATAATAAATATTAAACTGCCACAAATTTATCCTAAAACACTAATCACTTCAGTATAAGGAGCGTGCTTCACAACTATAAAAAAAGCGCGGGCGCATCTCGTTGCGTTACAACGTCCATCCCGAATCGATGACGTATTTGCACTAATAAAAATTTTATTTTTCTAACCGGTGACCTATTTCTTTTTCTTTCACGCCCCTTGAATTAAAGTATTACTTCTTTGTTTATCATAATCATAACATTGAACTACTAATGTTTTGCTTACACTGTCTTCCTTATTACACTGGTATAAGAATCATTTTCTTATAACTTTTTGCATTTTAGAAATTGTAATGCAAAGACAAGAACGGCAACGTCTTTCGTTTATGTAATTTTAAGGTGTATGACCCTTGGATAGAATCTCACAGCTGATTAGTGCAGATACATCGTGTTATTAAATAGCAAAAACTTAGAAAACTTATTGCGACTAGACTACTGATGCAATTTGAATGATTTTTTGTGTAGGGTGTAAAAATTGGCCATAGTGTACGTGATAAAATTTAATGCCCATATGTCGTATCAACCCTATATAAGAATTTTAATTAATAATGAAGATAATTAATTCAAAAATGTAGGTGAACAAAGGTTGTTTTATGAACAAAATTAGTTTTATTGCATTTATATACGTCTCAGTAGTTATATGTAGTGTTACTGGCCCCCACATTACAGACTTAAGTCTGCCGATAGTATGCGAATAGTTTATTTCAAAGTTGACAAATATAATTGTGTGTGCACTTGTATACATCATCGTACTCCTAATTTTCCAATGACAGAGCATAGAGCGACATTCCGAACAATGTCAAATTAAAGAAAAACCATTTTAATTTTCTGTCACTACACATGAAAGTGAGAGTGCTCGATTGTGCGAAGCTTTGCTGTAGTTGAAACATTTAATATTAAGAATAATGCCGCATAATGTGCTTTAGTGCAATAATTGGAAAATTAGGACTGATTGTAGACTAAAGTCTGAAGTGTAAAGGCATTTTAGATTAGAATCTTCCCTTCGGTTTTAGGTAGCTTTTAAGGTGGTGTGATATTATTTCCTTCCATAAATGGACAAGGGAGTTGGGTGCCTTTAAATATATAGATATATATCAGTAATCTTCATAAGCGCCGTATATTTATGATCGTAGATATCATTACAAATATTACCTAAAGATATTAATTAGTATAGCGTTAATAACTACAAATAAATATTTCAGCTTTTTTATTCTCTTCGATACACTAAATTTGAACTCTTTCGTATGTATTTTGTGTAATTATTTGGGTATAATATCTTTCATTGAATATTATTTTTTATGCTACAGATTACATTGTCAATTTAGGAAGAAATTCCCAGTAAACTTGAAAGTGTTATCATAAAATAATCTTCTATGAAATCGATACATAAATAATTTGCTGCCATTGCAATGAAATAATTATTCTTCCTCAGTCTACCAATTTATATACAATGGTAAATAGGATAGCATGAAAAATCGTAGAAATACACAGAATTAAACTTCTATTGTTTTAGAAATGTAACACGTATTATTTTGCTCTGTTATCTATGTATCGAATTTTATCTTATGAATAGGATCAGAAGACATAAATATATGCAGGATGTAAAAGGCTTATTCCCAAAAACATAACCAGTAGATAATTTTCTCCAAGGACATAATTTAGTGTATAAGACTTTATCTGACTGCTGGCGTTCTTCGATGACCTGGGGTGGATCGAATGAGATCCCCACCCACAAGCAAAAACCGCGCCTTGACGCGGAGTTGACCCGTGCATACCATACCAAGACTTTATCCCAACGCAGGAATTTGTCAAAGTTATTTGATGCTTTAAATCTAGTTACTACGCGACGCGTACGTTATCTTCAGAATCATTGTCGATTTTCGGAACTAAGTCCTTTACACCCTGTGTAATAAAGATTATAATATGTATATTTTTAAGATAAAATTTTCTATATACGTATTGTAAAGTCCTGCTAAATCTGTCAAACGCTGTCTTAAAAACGAGACGATTTTTTTTTTTTTCATTTTTTTTCTTCGCCTTTACAGATGAAAAGTCGACAAGGAAGGATGTACATAATATACAAGTATCTACGTTTGATCGTCAGCAACCATTGCTAAGGAACGTCTGTTTACATAAACGTAACGTATGTACATACATACAGACAGGTATAGCCGTACATTATATTGAATTTCAAAAAAGACAAAAGCTTTATTTTATTTTATAAGCGTTATAATACATTATACAAGTCTCGTTTATCCTAGGCTGTGTAAATGTTAAAATTATTTTTATGCTCAATATTTTACAGTTTATAACAGTAACATGGCACAATATTTAACTAAACTTACCTCAAAATATTACGTAATCTCCCATAAAACCACCGAATACTGACCGACGTGTACAAACAGTTAGTAATAAACATGTTTTGTATTGTAGGTAAACAGACGTTATAAACATGAAATACAACTTCTGTTACGTAATACAAAAGTTGTTTTCACAATACAAAGAAAAGTTACAACTTAAATTCGGTACACCAATATTGGGACCATTATTTTTTTGGATGAAATTAGTATAGATAATTTACTTTTTACACTACGAAATGCTCAGTATATTATATACAATCTTAAAATCTAGTTTTTAAATTTTTATTATACTTTTAAAGGCTGGTCGTTTATTTAAAAATCTTAAGTAACTAAGTTTTTGTTTTATTTGTGCTGTATCAGTGATGTGAAATGTCTTCCAATTTTAAAATAGCGTTTGGCAGTTTTAGTAAATCAAACTTACATTTATATACCCGGCGATGAATAACATGTGTGCGAAAGAGATAAGACTATCTGAAACTGAAATCAGACAATTGTCTCTTTCTAATAGTCCATGTCAAATATTTATCGCCCGGTACCGTGTGTAGTATTTCGGACTGAGAAATAAGTCCATCGAAGTTATTAGAAAGAGGTATGAATTCTGTCAGTCTTTAACTCGTAAAAACTACTCTTCTTATTAAACATTGTTATCACAGTTATTAGTAAAAGAATAATCTATTAAGGTTGGTTTTTACTAGGCACTCTATAAAAGACGGTTACTTTGAATATTATCTTAAAGTAAGTATAAATCGTGTTTTAAAATTTAATGAAATTATATCGCAGTAAGACGTAGCTGTAGAGTAGATAAGAATCGATTTCCGTTACGGGACCTGAAATTAAACGTGTGCTTTTTAAAGTTACTGTATCAAATGTAATTCGAATACGAAATAGACAATAATGCTATAATCTATGCTCTGGTCGCTCTAAGAATTGTCTGTTTTCAATTTTAACTTGCTATACGAGGCATCTGTTAAAAAGAACGTGTACAGTCAAGTATGAAAGTCGATGAACAATTTCAGTTAAAAAGAATATGTTTGTGACGAGATACGAACATAATGCTATCGTTGATAATGAACTAATGCAACTGTTTTCCGTTTTGAGATGGAGGGATGGAGAGAGATGGTTCAAAAATATGTTCATCGACTTTCGGAGTTAACTGTACTTGCTCGGAACTTAAGAGATGATGTTTGAGTTGTTAGGCTAAAAGCCTGATTCCGAAAATGTTGAATGTTTATATTAAGTCTTTTAAGCAAGTTGGAATTGCAGCAAGGCTCATTATTTAAAAATAATTCAAATAACTATGTGACAGTTTTAAGCAAGTGATAACTTGCAAGAGAATAGTCTAGATAAGTGTAGATAACAGAAACCAGCTGAACATTGTAATATGAGCTTTCGTGCCGTAGACATAGAATTGTACATATCTTCTGTTAAACAGAAGTTTGGTTAAGATTATGAAGATAGAGTATTTCTAAGAGTCGCTTCATTTTCCAATTAAAAGGCTTCCCAATGTTCCCAATCGAGTGTCACAAGAATCTCATAAAAGTCTTATTTAATATGTTTCTTGATCATAAAATAACATATATTTATACTGTCCAATGAAAGTAAAGGTTAAAATCGCATATTTACAAATAAATATATCAAATGAAATTAAAATATTGTAAATTGAAATGAAATATCATGTATTCGTTATATATTTATAGAATATGCGTAAATAGGGGTTATATCACGTCCTTTGAATAACTTTCATTTGTGACGATTGAAATAATGGATTATGGAAAATCATATTAATAATACGCATTGTTCGGATGTGTCTGGTGAAAATATACTTTAAAAAATTAATTCAATCAATTTTTATTGTGTTTTATTACCTAATGATACCTTAAAACCAATGTTATAAACATAAAATACAAAACACATCAATGTCAAACAAATTTTTGTATTATTAAGTCTTTTGACATTTCATGTTTTTTTGTATTTCATTGTTACGTTGAATAAAATCTGTTGTAGTACAAATTGCAGACACATCTGACGTATTTGCCATGTTATAAAATAGTTATTTTTCATATCTTAATGTATCGAATAGCTTTGCCTTGTCAGTCCCATACGCATAGTGTTCTGATTGTGATGAATTTGTAATAAATTGATGAAATCAATTATTTGTTGTTTTTTTTTCCCCTTGCAAACAAAGGGTAAGTACTATTTTAACAAGATGTATTTCTTAAACTAAACCTATCCTTTTGATGGAATAGACTAACGGTTTATCAAAAAAGATTTTTCTGGCTTGGGCTTGGCTTGGCTGGCGCCCGCTTAACACAGTTTTAGGCCTTAGTATGAAGTACACTTGCGTAATATCGTGACGTTCAAAAGTGTTACTATATGTTGCCTAATTGCATAAGGATATATTCAACTTTGGCTTTACATAGCGACATAAGGTTGCCCTTTTCTAGCTCTACAATCTAGAATATGTCAGTAGCGCATTGCATCAAAATAGTTTCGGCGTGAAACCCTTACAGACAGCCTGACTTACATTTATATTTATAATTTAAAATAAAAAATAAAATAAAATAAAATTTATTGTCTTCTGCACATACAAAAATAAACAAACATTTTATGAAAAATATTAAAATGAGAATACAAAAGGAAGCGTCTCAGCCTGTGCTGTCCCGAAACCGAAGTCCGAGACCGCGCTGTTTTTCAGACGCTCCTGGCTCCCTGTGATGTTGTGCGGGAGCAGGAGGGACAGGCGTATCAGTCCAAGTTGACTTTTTAGTATAAAAAAATAAATAAAATAGAAACTTATAAAATAAACATAAATAAGTACATGAAAAAAGCTAATATCGACCAATTTGTGTGTATGTGTATGTGTTTGTGTGAGTGTGTGTATGTGTGTATAACAAGACTAAAATAGATTTTAAAATAGATTTAGGGTTATCAAAAGTGTAGAGGATGTAAGTTAAAAGAAGTAGTCTGTTAAGGATGTATGCCAGAAGCATTGTATGCATGTAAGCAAGCATGTAAGCTATCCTATCTTTAAAGTTGGAACAAACAGCGGTGTGCAAATTTAAAATCGGTTCAGTAGTTTAGGAGACTATCGCAAACAAACAACGTGACACGTAATTTATATCCAAACAAAAACATAAATGTGCAATGGAGCCAAGTTCAATATTATGATAAATGCCTTGGTTGTTGACTTCAACGACAAAAGAAATGAGATCTAAATGTGTGCCAAGTTCAATGGTCAGTCCTCAAATGTATTTTTAAGTAACAGTATAACATATCATATCTTCTCATAGCATTAGATAACGTATTGTAGCTTATGTCTGTCTTGGCTTATATACATATAACGATTGTTAACAGTTAATTCTTTAAACCCATTGAAAGGCAATAAGTTATCGATGCCCGGAGATCGTTCTTAAACTTTTTGCCACAAAATGGCGGCCGTGGGAACGCGCGAGTGCAGCTGACACTAGCTAATTACCTGACCGCGTTTCTTTGCAGCTTAATTCTGGAATACAGGTATGTGGTATGCGCCAAATGGGGGTTTTTAAGTGTTTATATAGTATAATTACCTGCGATATCGTTAGTGTCAGAAGAATTAAGAAATTTTGAAACGTACGTACTAAATTATTCGAAAAAATTAAGCGAATAAAGAAAAGATTTACTTAGTTGTTGTATAAATATAAAAAAACTGTCATATAACAAAAGGTTTAATGACACAAAGCTATAATATATTTTTAATTGTGCAGCGTACCTTTTCTTAAAAGGTCGGCAACATACTCGTGACATCACATGGCACTGGTCACTTTCTATTAGGTGACGCGCCTGCTCGCCTCTTAAATAAAAAAACACGCATAATATGTTAAACGATAAGAATGAAACGCGAGAAATGATTGACGGATACAATTTCTGGACAACGGGAAAAACTGAATCTTATTTTATCTACTCACAGAAAGACATATGCAATTTTTTTATTTGGGTTTTTTTTCTAAAATTGTGGCAATTGCACTGCCATTTCACAAATAATTGAATTGTATTAAACAATACCATAACAGACTATTTCTTATACATGTAAGATAATATATCTTTATATGTATATTGTAAATATCTGGACAATTTTTGTGTTGCCACGAGTCATGATTTGATTCCAACGGGCTCCTGAAAAACAGTTTTGTACTATCTTGGGAGCCTGGGTAATTTTTTAAAACACCTCATTCTATGAAATAAATTATTATTATCTTAAACTTACCGGTGAATACCCAGACTTACACAGAAGGCTCTCGCAGTAACATATCGATTATATCCTTATACCTTTACAGAACAGCTGAGTCAGCAGAACACAATTTCCTCTTTATAATGGAGGCTTTCCAATGTATTGATGTGTTATACGATGTTTTATTTGGATTGGACCGTGACTGCGCACTTTAATTGCTGTATCTCTATCATTATTATAAAGATATCCTACTCATATTATAGATGAAAGTTTGTCAAAATGTATGTATGGATGTATGTTTGTAGTTCTTTCACGCAAAAACGGCTGGACCGATTCAGTTGAAATTTGGTATGTAGATAGTTGATATCCTGGATTATTACATAGGATACTTTATATCCCGGTATTGTCCTGGGAACGGGAACTTCGCGGGTAAAACCGCGAGGAGCGGCTAGTACTAACTACGAGTATGACAACAACGACTACGACTCTATATTTGAACTCGCTGTCATTTTAAGTTATCATCCATCCCTTTATAAATCCATACTAATATTATAAATGCGAAATCTGTCTGTCAGTCAAAGTCAAAGGCAAAGTCAAAAGTAAAGTCTGTCTTTCCATCCCGCTAAAACTACTGAACCGATTAGAACGAAATTTGGTACAAAGTCTAGAGCCTGGGCAAGGACATAGGCTACTTTTTAACTGGGAAAAGGGGTTATAAAGGGGGAGTTAGTCTATATTATAAAGCTGACGTTTCTTTGTTTGTTTGAACGCGCTAATCTTAGACACTAATGGTTCGAATTGAAAAACGATTTTTGTGTTTGATAGCTCATACTTTATTGAAGTGGCTTTTTGACTATATCATATACATTAGTTATGTTAACAATAAACTTTAAATGACGAAAGAAAATATTTGCGAAACCATATAACAATGTGTAAACATTAATTCACTATAACCTATTTCCCTTTTATCTTCCACGGTTCTTTAAGTTCTTGTCAAAATTAATACATGAATTTAAATGAGAACATCAGGAAGAAGTGAATACAAGAACAACATAATATAGGTTACTGCTAATTCTTATCGACACGGCAGTGGCAGTTGTAGGGTGACTACAATAAAATAAATAAATAAATATTTTCAGGACATTTATACATTTATATACACAGCGTCATCTAGTTCCAAGCTAAGCCGAAGCTTGTGTTATGGCAACTAGATATCGGAATAAATTACATATACATACTTTTCTTTTGTAAATACATACATACAATACATAGCAACACCTAGACCCCAGAATAATACAAATGTATATTACGAATATATTTTTCCGGCGTGGGAATGGAACCCACGACCCTTCGCGCAGAAAGCAGTTGTGTTACCACTGCGCCAAGCGGTCGTCAATACTCGTGTTTAGTGGACGACTGCTAATGCGTCTTCGCGAGTCCATCCGTGTGTGCGCGGAGGAGCAAATTCAATTAAATTTCGTCTATCGATTTGAAAATTTAGTTAATAATCTATATGGGTGTAATAATACTCCTTGAAGAATAAAAACAATTAATGATTTCAAACCTTTTGTTGTAAAAAAATCTGGTCACGTTATTGAAATAGGATTATTATTATTTGTGCAATGCTCAATTAAACTGGGATCACCCGATAAAATAAGAAAGATTTTATTGACGATTCACTTGACTTTGTTGAGAATTCTTTCACTTTTTATAAAAAGAAGGTCACATTATATATAAGTTATAAAGTATTAGTAGTATTTTTAATAGTTTCGTTGACACTGAAATACATTTGGTATGGCAACTGGCTTACATAAAGTAGTATAAAATGTATTAATATTATTATAATGTAATTTATAAAAATAATTATCTCTTTTAATAAATGGAATGTTGGTCACCCTCAACATTAAAGCTACTATGGAGTACCCAAAACCGCAAACGCAATTATTGTAAAGAGATGTTCAATCGTCGATACTATTTAATAAATTACCTGTAATTATATCGATAAAAAACCAATTCGTAAAATCGAATGAAGTTACTGATGCGTTCGTTAATTGAGTGTTTTTTATAAAACATTTTAAAACAATAATTATTTTCTTGTTTAATTCGATATTGTATTGTTAGTAAGATTGTTGTAGCTAGTAGATATTTTATTTGGTGCAGACTTCGAAATTATAAAATAATTATTTAATTAATTCTTATAATAAGTAAATGAAGATACGTATTATTTTGTGGGAAATAAGTGCAATTATTGCCTTTAGTTTACGGTTTGAAATTAAAAGTCAGTTATTTTTGTTAAAAAAATTATTACGTATATAATTTTAACAACAACAACAGTGTATACATAAGTAAAAAGTACTAAAACAATTTATAGCAAGCATGTTTTTAAGATTATAATATGATATTAGCTACATCAAGTCACATCACTAGTAGAAAGATTTACAAGGTGGGCGTCGAACAACCTTTACTCCCTGATATCGATCAACAGCACAACACTACTTGGCTTATATCGTTTGGGAAATTAGATTAAATCTGCTGCGTTTTTATAGCTATTTTAAGTTTCTAGAATATTCTAAAGATAATTCTAGATTGTTGTAATCAGTTTATTCTGAATGTTCTATAACGTGTTCTAAAATGTTTTATTTCTTCTTTTATAATTTTGTGAAAAAAAGCTTTATTTTATTTTTATTGTGCAAATAAAATCCTCAAAAAGTCGCCCAAAAGATTCGTCGTCAACAATCGATATTATATTAATTCGAAAAAAATATCAAAAGCGCGATTCAACAGTATTACGTTGCTACACTAATCAATTTATAGAACAACTTTTCATCCAAGTTATTCCTTTCTAAGTTAAATAAAATATTACATACATACATGCATAAGTAGTATGTAAATTGGCTTATGTCGTCAGCTACGAGCATGGAACTTTGACGGCATATGCCAGGTTGCAGCGAAGTTTAACTGTATGTACACATTTACTACTTGAAAACACACGGGAGGTTATAACGAGATGGGCCGTTTGACGTATTTGGTTTATCAAAATTCTATGTATGTTATCTTAAATAAATATACGAAGATGTAGGGTCTATTAAAAGTGATGACTTTCAAATAACTTTATCATCTTTTGCGACGTATATTGTGAAATAGATGAATATATTAAACTATATGAAGTATCATTGTACGAGTATTTTATCAATATCCAGCTTAACGTGGGTAAAACCGCTTATAATATAAATTCTCATCGCAGCACATTTTAGTAAGGATCATTGATATTAGTATTATTGAATAAATTACTCAGACATTTACCTATCTTGTGTTGCTGCAAGCGTGTAAAATCAGTTTATATATTTGGACTTTCTTAAACGAATAAAACATTTTTTTAAGTAAGTAAACCCTATTTTAAAGTATAAAATCTCCTTTCAGATGCCGTACCCTTCTCAAACAATAATTCATAACAAAGCGTACCTTCTGCTTTGATACCAGCAACTAGAAAGCAGCGGTACCGCCCGCAATTCCTCCCGTATGTTTTCACCAGCGTTCCAAGGGTGTTTAGCAAGAGTTTAGAGCTTGAAAGTGCATGCTTACAGCTTTGAACATTTTCACCAAATAATTATTTTAATCATAACGTCTTCTAGACAACACTTGGCCTGCTTTTCACGTCGAGTGTCGTACAAAAGTCACAGTATCTATACTTATATGAATACGAGTATAGAGTTTATTTGTTTAAGCGTGCCAATCTATGTAACTCCAGGTAGGTACGATTTAAAGAAAAAAAATAGTATCAAAAATTTTATAAATAAACGTCAAAAGGCAATTGCTACAATTAATCGAGATTTCGAACCACCTTCTTTTTAGTAGAATAATACTAATAGCCTTCTTATGGATTTCGGGGACAGGAGCATGGATTATGTGATAAGTCGGACTTGTGCCGACCAAAGCCTCACTCTGTTCCGTTTAATTAATTACCTACTTATATTTATATTATTATTCTTTACATTTTCCAATAATAAGTCTTAGTTGAAACATCAAATAGGATCATCACGAAAGATTCTCTCCCCTTTCAAAATTCAATTCATTTCTCATTTTCCATAAAACGCCTATGTCGAATTTATTTTGGCCCATTAGCATATTAAAGGGGCTCTCACCTGAGTAGCGATAGCAAAACAAAAACGATTTTTTTATTACGATACGATAAACGAAGATTATTCATGTTATTTATTTCTTACATACATATAGTAATTATGATTTTTAATCTATACTTCTGTTATAAAGTTTAAGATACTGTTACGGGTTTGCATATTATCTCAGATGATATTTTGTAAAATAATTATACTTATATCAAAGGAATGAAATCTTACGTGGAATAAAACATTTTGCACCTGTATTAGGGTTATGTCAAGATCTTCAAAACAATTATGTAATATTATATTACCAAATTAAAAATATATCAAAATTTATTCCAAAGCAATAGCCACTACAGCAGCGATATTCTAATATGTTAATTTAACATAACGTCATCTAGTTCCTATCTAGTGAAGTTTACAAAGTGATTAAAATAATTTGATGCTTAATTTTATTTCTTTTTTACATTTTCTCCATATAGAAATGTCTTCTTGCATCACTAATTTGAGCACAATCAATTCACTAGTTTCTATGTAGCAGCGTTACGAACATCCACATATCCATACATCCTCAAAATCCTTAAAAAAAAATTATTATTTTTTGTGAACTATTTTGCGGACCATACCCGCGGTGTCTTGTACGTAACCGCTGATCTTATTTATTAAAAGTACGCGTTGCTATGACAGGAAAAAATGGATCTGTTCTGCTGACACTACAATGCTTATTTAACGATACTGCGGCCTCAGATGTATTTTGATTTTGGTTATGTAATATTTGTAGTACTTGTTTTAACATATAGCTTAATATTCTCGCATAATAGGTACTATATTATATACATTTTTAAAATAAAGACATAATATGTTGTTAATATATTTATATTATGTTACTGGACGAAATCGCTGCTGAGCGATAAAGCCGCCTTTATTGTATATTATAAGTTATATATTCTTCTTAACAAAGTTAAACAATTTATAATTAAGCACATACTCGTAAGTTAATTATTAAAAACAATCGAATAAAAAACTAATTTTTGAAGCCGCTTGAAAGTAGCAAGCACAACATCAAATAAATACAATAAGCCAAGCCAATCAAGTATGCCAAGTTTTTCTTAGATAAAGTCAGTTAACTTAAGTTAGTAAAATGCAAGGTAAAACACGATTATTTGCGCAGTAGCTAGCGTGTAGAACAAAGGCTGTAGTTTTAAATGTGTGCTTTTAACTTTAACGTTCGGAACGGTAGGTGCGAAACAACTTCCTTAACTTATTCCTTTGCTTGCGTCATAGAATAAGGCTTTTATTTTTAGAAAAGCTAAAATAGGTTTACTTAGCCACCATGCCGGTGTAAGATAAGTTTAGTAATGACGATCTAAGATGGTCCTATGAGAATAGTATGTTCTTACATAAACAATATATTTAAAAAATGCCGATTTAATCCGTCGCTTATTTTAAATTTGATAATTGGTTTAATTTAATCAAATAAATTGGTAACAATTATATTATTACTATAAATCTATATTTGGTTGTACATTATTTTAGGTAATTCGTGTAGATAATTCTCGTAATAAATATTCGCTCTGTAGAAAGTAGAAACTTTTTAAACACATTACTTCGCATTGCCATGGTTATCTCATTATCTGGTTGATATTGCTTTTTAGCGATAAATAAGGCCGCCAATTGTCATAAACGTCAAATTTTATGTAGGTACTTGTTAAATGAACTCGTCCTGTGATTATTTTCTGTCAATAAAGTTTTTCATAATTGCAATTTTACTTATTTTTATTTTTTTCCAACGCTCTTAGCCTAAAGGCCTTGCCAACCCCATCATCAAAACAAAATATATATGAAAAAACTTAATTATAAATATCGACTAAAAACTTTGCCTGTGATTTTGCTTTCTAAGCTTAAAAATATTTTTAAGAGAAGTAATGAAAGTAAGAAAAACTAAATTTAAAGGTAAAGATATTATCATATCTGTTAATTTTAATTCTTTGCAGCGCAGTTATTTAGGCAGTCATACTCGACTGTACAAAACTGATATTATCCGATTGTAGCTAAAAGTTATATCTTTCAAGTTTTTACAAGCTGTTCCGTATATCCTTTATATCTTCAAGTAGTTTCTTCGCTTTTATTGTAGTTGCATTGTTTGGAGAATTACGGTTTGTTACTATTGTTAGCGTTATCTTAATATACGTGTATATTTTAAATACTTACCTACCTACATTCTCTTACGTATAAAAACTACTTTTTTTTTAATTAGTTTGTCATGACGAAGAAAGAAGAAAGAAACATTGATTCCGGAGAACAAATAATTCACAAACTACGTCTGAGTTGTGGCGGCTAGGAGGCTTAGTGTCGAAAAGTTGTATAATATTTTGAGTGTTGAGTCTCAAAAAAATCATATATATATAACATTATGTTTCTGAATTAATTACAGCAATTACAGTCAGATTGGATTAGTCGTAATTATTGGTGTTTCTGTTACCATCAGGAGTGCATGTAGCTCGTCTCCCTCCTTCATAGTAAAAAAAGCAGTAAGAATCACTTCTTACTTTTTACCTACTTACACACTAACTCAATAAGACACTACACAGAGATTGATTATAATTAATTTGTGATACTTATGTATGGATGTATGTTTCTTATTCTTTCACGCAAAAACAGCTTGACCGATTTCGTTGATATTTGGCATGTAGAAAGGTGATTCTTTAGATTAACACATGGGGTACTTTATATCCCGGTACTATCCCGGGAACGGGAATTACGCGGGTAAAACTGCGGGGCATAGTTAGTATAAAATAAACCTTATACTGCCAGATCTGGAAGCTGTATAGAGCCTTTCGGTAGTAATGGCTGGAGAAATTTTATTTCCGACAGTTTCTGAAACCTATCCCGCATCTATTTGCTAAAAGCTACGACGCAGATGCCTTGAGCGAAGCATTTAAGTGAGTTCTATTTGGTTACATTTAAAGAAATAGCTTTGAACATATTTAGAGGCAATAACATTATTTTTACGCGACTACGTTGAGCTTAAATGAGGTAATGTTTTAGCAGGTTGATATTTATTTTGTTTAAAACAAGTTTGATTGCTTACTTTTATGTTAAACTAGCTGTTGCCCGCGACTCCTTCCGCGTGGACTTTTAAATAAACTTTCACCCTTTTTTCCAGTTAAAAGGTAGCCTATGTTGTATCTCAGGCTCTAGACCGATGGTACCAAATTTAATTACAATCGGTTCAGCGGTTTGGCCGTGAAAGCGTAAAATCATTAAAAGTTTCAACCTCTCGCGCAACCTTTTGGAGGTTGATTTATAAAAAAAAAGTAGCCTATGTCCCAGTAGCCTAAGCCCCGGGCTTTAGACCATCTGTGTACCAAATTTCGTTCTAATCGGTTCAGTAGTTTAGTGTGATGGAAAGACAGACAAAGTTACTTTCGCATTTATAATATTAGTATGGATAAAGACTTTTTTATTGATATTCACGGTAAGTAAAACGCATCTTGGTGCTTTGGACTCTATGGAGAGACGCGCAATCCGTCTTATTGGAGATCCAATAATGACTAGCAGGCGACTGCAAAGTCTTGATCACCGCCGACGAATTGCGTGTCTTTCTGTGTTCTATCGGATACACTTTGGTGAGTGTGCATCTGAACTGCATGACCTCATACCTCCTTCTCCTTTCCATCACCGAACATCAAGGAGAACAGCGAGTCTCCATCCTTACGTGGTTG
>DWAJ01001446.1:0-22270 GCA_018238005.1 Eurema mandarina | reverse complement strand
GACACTCATTAGCCTGATAGCGCGAGACCGGCTGCACTCGCTGACGCCGCGACTTGAATTTTTAGATCCCATTCTATACCTACGCTACACGACACGCTAGACTAGAGATGCTCGGCGCTCCCGCCGCCTGCCGCCCGCCGCCCGCTCGATACTCGATTGTTGACAAACGGATGCATCGCAAATGAGCCAGCTAAAGAAATTGTCTATGTTCGATAAATTTGTTTAGTCGTCACGGTTAATGAGTCACTTTTATTTTGGGGAGCATGTATTCATACATAATTTTGACTTTTACTGAAAACTTTTCAATAAATATTTAAGACCTATAGCAATATATTAGTCGATAAAAATATTATAAAAGAAAAAAAATCCCGTCGACAGCTCATCTCTAGAACGCACACAAGCGAGGTCTCGAGTGCCCAGGCGATAGGTCTACTTATCTGAAGCGTCAAGCGGTCATGTCGGTACTCGCTACGGTAACTTGCCTGACGCACTTTCACATCAGCTGGTTATACGATAATGGTCTGTCTAAATGCCATGTTAAATAAGTTAATGTGAGAATAGCCGTAGACATTACTCAAACATATATTTTTCAAAGACGTGAAACCAGCCCTTTTATATATTATTAACTACATATTATGCAAACAACTTGTTAGTTATAATTAACAATGCGATGTTTCTTAAAATTTTTAAAATAAGTATCAAGCATCCATCGAGAGTGTTATCTCAATAGATGCATCGTATTTGTTCGTCGAGTACAGCTGATGTGGAATACATTGTTACCTTGCCTATGAGCACCGTTCGTTGCTTAGCATTCGCCGCGGCGGCCAGTAAATACATCGACCGTTATTGTTCGCGGCCCTTATTGTATCCGCATACAGTTGACAGTCGCGCGCCCCGGCATCGGTAAACAACAAAATAAGTTTCTCAGTAATTGTTATCGAGACACTCGCGAATGCAACAGGGCCGCGCTTCGAGGCCACTTGCTGACGCATAGATAACGGCCCAACCCTACAACCTTCGGCCGAAATGTAAGGGAAAATAAGCTGTATTCCAATTATGTAAATACCGCTTTTCTATGACGTGTCAGGGGATGTCAATTATACTGCTCAATATCGTTGATTGTCAGTGAGGGAAAACAGCTAAACTTTGGTTATTTAATTGGTAAATCTGCACGAGTACTTACTATTGATATGAGCAGCTGATTATAACAAACAACAGAACTCATTAAGTCGTCCAAGCATATAAGTAGCGTAATGAGACATCATTAGTCGACATTATTGTAAAGTAAAATTAATGTTTAAGACAGCCGGCAATAATAAAACAAAATAAGTGATAGCTTTGACGGTTCGCATAGCGCTGAGATGACGTGGCTTCGGCTGCGCTCGCGCAGGTAGTGGTTAGTTGGTTACGCGGAAAACATCGGCTGTCCTTCACCAAGTGTTCCTCGAATGCAATTTACCGGCGATAATAATTATTGTCACACGCGGCTCAATGTTTGTTAAAAAGGACTTACAGATGCAAAACTAAAAGTTAGTTATATATTAACTTCATTTATTTTTTGCTATACCAACCAAATCTATACGAAGGTATTCAGGAATATACTGCGATATACAAGATATAAAAAAGAATACAATTGTATTTTATGCTATATAAGAAAGAAAACTTGAAGAATTAACGAAAGATGTACACAAGAGCATTGGCGCGCGCTTTAACAAAAAAATAAATGAGATACAGCAGCTGTGAATCAGAAGGCGCACTATGTACTATCAGTACATTTGTCGTTATCCTACATCATTAAACCAAACAACTAGCTATTTTATTAAGAACGAGTTGCGTATTTTAATACGTACAAATTATATACGATAATTAGGCTTAAAATAAGTATGAGATGAGAACTTCTTGGCAGGTCTGATGCCAGAAGAAACGGCACGCGAGCATTTAGGGACCGATTTCGGAATGGATATGTTTTGTGGTAAAGACGAAACTCTCGGATTTTGGAACTTAACTTTGGAAACGTTTTGTCCGTGGTATGCCTGTTAATGGCTACTGAATTAATCAAGAGGACAAATAATGATCAGACACGTTTACGTATTATTAGAAGATTGGACGTGGGCAGATATTGGCTGAGTAAAAGGACGCTGTAGACCAATAATGAAACAATTTAAAATGCACTAATTTGAGTATTATGAGTGCACTTTATATTAAAAGTTGATCTCAAATAGTTAATGCACCTTCTAAGCTTGATCATAATAAAGAAAAAAATACGCGTCATGTTATATAACGTTATAATTAAATTGATAGAGATTTAACGTCTTTCGTGTAACCAAACTTTTGTTAACAACAAACAAAGCATGTTGCATGTTTTTTATTCTAACGAATTTTGATATACATTTCTAGAAAGGTCCCGCGTAACAAAGTAAGAGATATCTTTAGATTTTACTTTTTAAACAATGCGATTTCCTACGCACCCTTTGCATTGTACTCTGCTGAACAAGACGTGATACAAGGCGATAATTTTGTAAAAGTATTTTTTTACTTCCGCATAGACAATAGCACTAAGGGTCAGTCGGGCCTTGTGCAGGGTAATCACGGTTATTTTAACGAAATGTGGTTCACATTTGCGTTTAAGACTTTGAATAAGATATACAAAAACAAATTCCTGTTTAACAAAGCCGTCGTAAAAGTAATAAAGTGTTTAAATATTAAGCGAGATTTCGTAAAAGCATAACTGAGCAACAGGTCTGCCGGCGGAGTAGGGAATATGAAATTTGTACTGGAGTTAATTTATTGTTTCGAGTTACGGCAGCGGTTCGTGTGTTTATTGCGATTTGATGTGTTTGAATAGTCTTTATGGTAAAAATGGAGGACTTTTCTGTTTATAGATTGGACATCACCAGAATTATGATATTATGACCTTATATAAAGATCTTTTATTAAATATTTTTTGCGATACGGATAGTTGATTGTAATAAATTATGTAAGCTGAGTGATAAAGCAGCTGACTTTTGATGAAAAGAATATACTCTTGAAAGCTTAACTTAATAAGTTCCTTTTCTATAGGTATTTTTCAGGTTAATTCGGTTTAAATTTGGCTCATGGCATTATTATATTTGAATAAAGTTTGAGATTAAGCTTAAAGTTTTAAGTGTCTAATTACGGTTAATCTTTTCAATTGTCCTGATCCATTATTTTTATAATCACAAAGCGCTTGTTACCTAGTATTAACGGACAGAAATTCTTTTACCTCGCTTTCCACGAAAGTGATTATCATCGATCGTCGCGGTCGGTGCTCGGTACACAAGTTTCATTGAAGCAGATTACGTGACGTCATTACGGCGCGTCGAGGGCGCGAAGATATTATTATTAGTGGCAAACAAAAGCGTCGGGGGCGATACGCGGCGTCGTGCCTCCATTGTCGCTTTCCGGGAAGCCGCGGTGATCGCGCACCGTCGCCCGTCGCCCGTGCGTCGCCCGTCCGTCGCCCGTCAACCGGCACCCGTCACCCGGCACCCGGCTGCGTTATATTGACGAGGGAAACGTGCGACGCGACTCATCTACACTCATTACAGTTTACAATAGAACACATTTAGCGTTTAGACGTTTAAGGTGCAGCCGAAAAAGTTCAACTCCAGATACGTTTGTTTAATTTACTTTACATACTTCAGCGGAAATACTCATTACTTATTCTAACTTAGAATAATTGTATACATTGGTAATTGTTTGCGAGATCGAACTTAAAAATAGATCGTTCTTTTTTACACATTGATATATGTATGGAGCCCATAGCATCATATTCATTTATGTAGCAGGCACCAGTGTTGTTTTCATCGGAATAGATCACAAAAAACATAATAACCAACAACTGCAGCGTGCTCGGCCCATGTTGGGTGTAGGCGATAATAAATACTCGGTCGCAATTTGTTCCATTCATTATGCCCGCGGCCGAGCCGCGCCGCCGCTGCCGGTCGGCCGTTGTAAATCATTATCGTAAAAACTAATTGAAAAGGACGCTGCATCTTTTGTTATCGCTTATTACGAGTTATTACGGGTACGTGCTTAACTTTTCGTGAACGCGCAGCGTTTTGTCAGTTAAACAAAAGAGTGACGACGCTTTCCGGGAATCGCGTAATCTGATGGCTGGTCATGTTTATGACTTAGGTAGACTTATGACTTATATAGTCAGGTATTTACTTTCGAATTTTTAGGGAATAGGGAACACAAACTGATGGAGCATCAGTTTGGTTCTTAAGCGGGATTTTTAAGTGCTTGGACATAACGTTAAGTCGAGTGGGTCCATATGCGTCCAATTCAAAGTAATCGGCAAAGTAAAATTTAGTTGGAGATAAGGAAATTGATCCAGTAACACGTCACAAGTAAACTAAACTTTATTTAAAATCGCATCAACACCTACTGATTGAGACCTTAGAAGTTAAACATTAATACCGCAATGTCATATAGGTACATGTCTAATTTCTATTACCTACATAACGTACCATAAAAAAATCGACTTGACTTGAATTGTAGGTTTAACATGATTATTGTCGGTCTTTGACCGTCAAAGACTCCACCGTGTTCCGTCTTACCATAGCGAGTAGGGTTCACGTACACCTTTCTCTTCCGTGAATGTTAAATTGCATCTTAAAAAAAATCCTACATACCCCACGTGAAGCGTCTATGTAAAATAGTTTAACGGCTCGTTCCCGCCTGAAATGGGTTGCCAGATGAAAAAACATTCGTCGAACAATAAAGTAATCTCCAGCGAGGCGCGAGTAATTGCGGACGTGTCTACTCTGCCGTCTTTACGACGAAACCCACTCGCTAGGATTGCTAATTTGAGAGGCTTCGTAAGCGGCGGCCGCGGCGACGGGCGGCCGATAACTCGACGTCGATAAGTCGACAGTTTTTGCAAGCGCGTGTAAAATATAGCAGTGTTTACGAGCGAAATCAGGAATTTCTATTCACGACTCGCCACGGCGATTCAGATGTACGGAAAACGTGACGGCGTAAATAATCTCGTCGCGATCGTGTAGGAATTAGAATGTCATAAGCTGATGCGAGCAGCAGGATGTTATTGCGCTTTCGATCAATGGCATCGTTTGCGCTAACGTGACGTGACGTCATTTGTGTTAATCGTAACGCGAGATAGCTCGCGGAAACGTCTTAACACAAAAAGTCCAGTTATTATTAATTTCAGTCAATAGAACAGACAACAGATCGTTGCTAATAGTCTCCTTTGAATATTTATTACCCTTCAAAACATTGAGGAATTTCCTAAGTACTTATAGTAATACTAGTTATTGTATGTTTTTGAACGACATGCGATAGCCGAGTTATTAACATTACCTGGAAGTAAGTTTCGATAACATTGTACTCCCTAAGCTCTTAATTACAATGTGAATAAGAATCAGTAAAACGCTAACAATCGTGGAACTGGCGCGGACTAGATTATTCAGACTATACAAATCCATGAGTTGAAAGGCAGTGAGTATAATACGAACGGCGGGCGAAACAGTAAAAATTGGTAGAGTCGCGGAAAAAACCTTGGCGGCGGGTAATTGTAGGCGGCTCGGTGCAGGTAGTCGCGCGATAATGAGCGCGCAGGTACTCCGCCGCGGATGCCAGCCGCTGGATAGATTACAATCTACTTGTTAACGTTTCTGTCTCTCTGGTACTATGTAGGTCGACGCAATATGTCAACGAGCGAGAAATGGAATCACAAATGTTTGATTAGATAGAATTACTTTAGGTACGTTTTCTTATCGTTCCATGTTTAGTGTAACGAAGGCTTTTTGCCTGCTTACAAGCTTTTCCTTTCGTTAAATGTATTTTTACTTAGATGTGTAGTTATCGCTTAGTTAGATTATAATAATATGCATATAGATAACGTCTACTGTTACTATGAAATATGAACTACATATTTTGTCTACACATACCTAAATCTATGTCTTGAACACATACGTTAGAGTAAGTGTAGTCAAGCACAAGTTAACCTTTCAACTAATGTCGGTACTTATTATCATGGCTGAAATAACTTTTTTTCCCAACACAAGATTACTCTCTATTTAGCTAATCTACATCCCGCCGCGTCCTCTAGACTATCTCTAATCCAAATTTTAAGAATTTCAGTGGTTTAAACTTTAGACGTAAAAGACGTAAATATACAAAGGCGTACAGAGTTACTTTGCCTTATATTTTAACTAGCGAACAGTCCCGGCTTCACACGCAATTATTATACAATATACATATATACCTTCCGCATGAAAATCAGTTGCCTAGTTTTAAAGATTTAAGCCAACATAGGGACAGACAGAAGGAAGGCACTTTGTTTTATACTGTGTTATGATGATGATTAGTAGTCGGGAATATTTGGTACACAGTGTCCGATCGTGTAGCAGTATATCTAGGTGAATTCGCTAATGGCGAGCGCGCGAGTCGATCGGCGGGGCCGCCGAGCGCCGCCGAGCGCCCATGCATATAAATGAGCTGCGGACACTCGCGAATATTTCCTGCCGCTGATAGATGCACGCGACTGTACCGCGCCATACTTTTGCTAGATGAGTAGACGTGATGTTATTACAGCGTTAGGGACGAGATCTCATAATTTGTGTGTCTATTAATAATGGCTGTTGAGCTCTGTTTTTTGTAGGATATATTGTATTAATACTAATCATCAGATTATGAACATGTGTATAAATCGATGTGCAATACTGAACATATTAAAAAAATATCTTTAAGGGGAAAACTAAACTTTTTATAAGTGCCATATAGAACGTATACCTAAAAACACAACAAAATGAAAACAGTACCTAATGTCATTTAGCCGTTTTAATTGGCATCCTCAAAGTCTGATACCGACAATAATTGTTAGTGACTTTCGACATAATTTTTCGTGATTATTTGGGTTACAACTTACATTATATCTACGAGTATATAGCACATGGAAACAAGAAATCTTATCTACATACTCATCGATTATGAACACGAGAGTCTTAAAAACGGGAGCCCGCATGAAGTAGAGGAGTGCACCGTGTCTCCCGGCAGCTCTTGAGGCTCGAAGCTCTCGCGTTGAGGGCCGGAGTCCTTCACGAAGGGGAACTGCTAGCACGAATATATGTACCGACATTCTTTTTGCCTTATATTGAAGTATATCTGAGGTATATCTATAATCTTATTTGAGTAAATATATGCGTATGTTTTGTTGTTATATTTGAATGTCGTTATTAAATTTCTCTAGCGTAGGAACTACGTTCTTACAAACTGTGAATTTAATTACGTAACATGCCCTTTTTTGATCGAAGATCTTACCATGCAAATTTCTTTAAAATTGGTAAAACCGTTGTACCTGACTTCGGTGCACATGAGATATGTACTTTAAAAAAGTAAAATATTTTTGAACTTAGATATTCTCGTAGTAGTCTGGATTAATTTCGACAATCTTATTTTGTCATACTTTATCAGGGCACTGATAAGGGCATACACTGACTACAAAGAAGTATTGCTCATCGATTGTGAGCCCTGCTGATATTTCAGTGAGTTTTGTGAAATGTATCGCTGATAAGGACGCGATAACGAAGCGTCTAACCTTAACTCTTAGTAAGATATTAAAACCTATAAATAGTGTAGATTTAGAAAGAGCTCTATAAGAAGAGTAAGAAACAAGAGTAGCCCAGTAAATATCTACCTATTTAACTGCCTTCTTTTAGAGTGGGGAATACCACTCACATAACAATGGATACCAGGTTATTCTGGAATACGCGGTTCATATTCTTCCGGGAGAACCTGTTTATTTCTTACCACTTCCCTGCCTATTTACTAACAAATAAACGCTTCTGTGATGATAACAAAGTGTACATATATTTAAATAGAATATATGCATGTTTCTTAAGAATAAAGTACCTTAATTATTTGTAAGTTTATAACTTTTTCGTAACTTTGCCTGTTTTTACCCCTTTTGAATATAAAAGGATTAGATTGTTTTTAGTGCTTAAATAATAGAACGAGATAAAAATCTCTGGGTCGACAAATAAAATATTTTTACCTGCACTCGGCGCTGGGTACCTACTTGTTAAATATGACCGAGTGTATTTCGAACAAAGGATGGGTTTTTTTGGCATCGCGGATTCGCTGTTATCGTTGCAGCCGGCACAATGGGGTATTGCAATTAGAATACAAGTCGCGGCGAGTAGGGTTGTCACTACTGTAAAACTTGTTATATTTTCTACAAAGAATTTTTTTCTGTTTCACAGAAAAGTTTAGTTTCTAAATTATTACTAAGTTTTTAAAGATCCTTCGAGATTCCATTATTTAAGAAAAGTCACGGATAGTTTAAGGCAAACTTAATTCATATACGGTATTAATATAATGGTCCGGAAATACCGGTTGCGTATGCTGCGGTTTCCAACTTGCCTCAGAAATCCGAGCGGGTGGCAGCCCTAGCCGGCACTGCATACGTCGCGGTCGCTCGTGGGAATCGCAAGGGTTGCGGAAGCGAACCGAAGGACTCTCACGATACCGCGGATGGTGTCAAACTTTGAATGACACGCTCTTGTTACAGATGCCACGAAACTCCTTTGTTTCATTACTCGCAACAAAAAGTCCTTCCTAGAAAGCGCGCAAGTATCGATTTCACCGCGGGGAACTTTCAACTTGCGACTTGCAACAATATGGTCAATTCGTCTCTAACGTTCTATGCGCTTTTATGAATATTTTTGAGTGTTATTCCTATTGTGCCTGCGTTTTCATGCACATGCTGGGACTGTGTTTTTAAATGTGTGACCATGTGACCTGGTTTTGTTCCATTTTATGAAGTGACTGTAGGACTTTTTAATTGAAGCCATTTGGGATTATATAAGAACTTACTCCGTGTAAGCCGAAAGTCGCTTGCGTTATGTATTTTCTACTATTTAGTGGTATATAAGTTGAAATAAAAACTGCGCGTCATAACAATAAAACGGGAAATAATAAAAATAACGAACATCCAAGCTTTTTACCGCTCCAAGCGATCCGCTCTTTAGCATTCGAGTAATTAAAAGTCCATGGAATTTGGTGGCGATTGCGTGCTAGATTGTTATTTTGATAAGGCTGTTAATTGCTGGTATTCTGAAATTTTGCTGAGGGGTGAATGGTCACCGAAGATAAAGATTTCTTACTCATTTTTATTTTATAATAAACTACAAATAGCGGGTCTAGAAATATAACAGTTTTAAGTGTAAAACAATATGGCCTATGACCCATCGGCTTGAATTAGTAAAGCTTTTTTGGAACAGTTAACCATTTGAGCTGTATTTGATGAGTATACTGTATTGATATAGCGCATTTTGAACTTTAGAATAATTTATTATAACTTGATTTTTTTCTTCTTTCTTATATCTAGTAGAAGTTTATTTTAAAATGTGTTATTTTTTCATAAGTAATTAGGTGACTTAGGTAAGTTTTATTTTAACGTACAAATTCCAAGCTAAAAGATAATCTGATAGTTATTTGTTTGTGATGTTATTGTTAGTGTATGCGTCAGCGTTTTATCCATTATGTAAGCGTTTTGTTATCAATCGTTATCAGCTGTTATCAATGCACCTCGCTGCACCGGCCGTGAGCTTATCCGTACAGGTTGCAATTATTCTTATCAGCTTATTATTGTACTACTTGTTGGTTTTATTGAACGTGATAGCTACAGACGTACGTATTTGTTTAAAGCGTAGGACGAAGCTTGTGTTTAGATGATTTTTGATCATTAATTATACTTCAGTTTTAAGCAAAGAGCTTCTAAAGTGCTGTTTTAGACTTTCTTAGTAATAAGTATGTAGTGACATATATTTTTAACGCCCTTGCTAAAGTTAGGAAATAGTCATTGATAAAGTTCGGAACTAAATAAGGTAGTAGCGTCATTAATCGTTCAACGAGACTCTTTTTATATCCATTAGCCGTCTTGTATACTCGTTTCGCGAGCTAGCACCGGAAGTCGTTCGTAGCTATAAAAAAATATTCTCAATTCAATATATTTTTACGATTTTATAATCTACATATTTAGCTGTAAATAAAAAACAACTAAAGGTTAATTGTGTCCGTCTGCTGAGGATTAATAGCCACAATAACATCAAATAATGATTCATATCTAGTTAGTAATAACGCATTACGCATTCATACCTGGCTGTGACTTTGAAAAAGAGAATAATACGAAACATCTGTGATATAATCCCAACTTTAATAATCTCTTTTTTGCATTTCGAAGTTTCCGTCCGTCCGTCCTACGGTTCACTCTCACTAAGCGGTTTCGAGTTAGGAAGATTACTTTGCAAATATGTATATACTAGCTGTTGCTCGCGACTTCGTTCCCGTCGGATCTATTTCTATTATTATGTTATAGTGAGTCAATCTTAGAAGGTAGACATATACTGTCGCGGACTTTTTTTTAGATCATTTAAAGAGGAATAATTCTTTCATACATATATTCCATTTATATTATTTTTTATTTCCATTATATCTTCGCTCCTATTAGTCGCAGCGTGATGTTATATAGCCTAAAGCCTTCCTCGATAAATGGTCAATTCAATAAAAAAAGAATTTTTCAATTCGAATCAGTAGATCCTGAGATTAGCGCGTTCAAACAAACAAACTCTTCAGCGTTATATATTAAAGGTATATATAATATAGATAAAGCTGAAGTTAGAAGATACATGTTTTAAATAATAAATAATACTTTAAGATTATTGAACGATTCCTTAGTTAGATTTGTAAAATAGGCCATCTGTTTGCGAGATACTTAAAGCGAATTGTTTAAAAAAACCTTTTTTGGTAGCTAAATATAAATATCGAAATTCCTTATTCTATGCGTGATCTAACACGCTATAGGCCCAATATTAAAATCTCTCACATATGAGCAACTTATTTGTGCCTTGTTGTTTTAAAGCCAAAGAGAATTATCTTGTTGCTACTTCCTACGATCAGGTTACGACTTGTTGGCCTTGGAATAGGATGACTTTTTCATTCATAATTATCTCGCGACGATAGATGACACTGAAGCCCAGCAAGTGACTGGCAAATGTTATTACGTGTTAGTGTACCGATCTCGTGTATATCGCTAATTACCGGCGTCGGCCCTGACTCAGCAGCCAGCTTTCAGACATATTCATCGCTGATCGTCGACCGGACGCTAGATAAGACCAGTGTCTTTTCATGGGAATGTTAACAACGGCCGAGCGTAGGCAGTTGCTACTTGCTAGTTTGAGACAAGACACAAGAGTCTCTTAACGGTTACTTGGTACGTATGACGCGATTAAACAAAATTATGTAGCTATGTTTCTTGCGTCCATATCAACAACGGTTTTAAAACGCAATTTAATATCAAATTGTTGTTAATTTTTTAGTCATTGATATAATTTCATATCAAATAACTACATACTTTCTTAAAATTTCGTATTCTATTATTCATTTGATATTTCTAATATTTGTATATGACTTTAATAAGACACATGTAATCTGATTAAAGAAGGTGGCTTATTCTGTTTATTAGCAATAATTAATGAAAAATACGATGTCTCATTAGACAATATCAAGATATTTACTATATTATAATATCACTACGTAGTATGTACCTATTATATCATGATAGAATTGGACGCGGGACGCGGTCGCCATAACTGTCCGTTGACTAAACTTGCGCCGCGCCCAACACGTGTACTTTACGCGCGGCTGGCCGTCGCCGCCATTTTACCTGACGCTGACATCCGCGATCTTATTACCAAGAAAAAAACAAAGGAGCCGGCAGCCTCGGGAGATTTATGGATGCGGCGCCGGGGGCCGATCGGTCAATGCGACTCGAGTGGGCGACTGGCGCGGATTGCCTAGTTTCGAGTGGAATTTATCGACTTGTATTTCGGTTTTCCCGCCGTGAAAGCTTTTTGTGGAACGCGTATGTATATTATCATGCCTCGAAGTCGGCAGTCGCCGCCAACTTAGTTTTAACTTTTAAGTCGAAACATAAAACGAAAGAAGCATTATGTTAAATGCCTTTCTTTTGGTTGAATTGCGTTGGTAATGAAAGTATTTCGTTAGCTCAAAGGTTAGTTACTAGATATTATAGGTTGATCAATGTAAAAAACATCTTCATAATTTTCAGACCAAAACTTGAAATTAATATTTATGATATCAGTATTTTCTGTTCAATTTCAATACTAGAATGATCCATTCTTACATATTTTTTAGGGTGTGTACAATATTTTGCAAACATCATTTTAAATCTGCTCGTGTTTTAAAATATGTGAATTTAAAGTGAACGTTGGCCGTGCGCCGTGCACGTTTTCGTAGCGGCGCACATATGCGTGTGTCACGAATTCAACCGTGGAGCATGTCAAGGGCGTCCAATTTGTTACGAGATCGCGGGATCCAGGAGGCAGGAAACACGATGCGGGTAGGACCGAGGGTGGAAGCGGCAGGCAGGCCGTAGGAGCGACGTCGCGCGGGGAATATTGATTATCCACTGGCCATACTATTAATAGGCGATGTCCCCCGCGTGCACGCTCGTTCGCCTTTCCGGTGCCCATTTCGCTAATTGCCACGCTTTGGGATCGCCGATGTGTGTCGACATAAGGAAACGACGGCCTATGTAACGGCCGGTATATGGACGGACGGCTTTATGTAATGCTCGATGTGCCTCGCATTGCTAGTACACAGTACACACGTGCTACACAGCGGCGGATAGTAGTGGGTGTTTTGGGCTATGTACGCGTTTGAATTTGCAAAAAAATATCACCTTTTAGGTACTATTTTTGTGAAAGCCTAGGATAATGAGCTATTATAAAAATACATTAATCTTTGAATTTTTCTTGTATAGAATAAGGTGATGTCTTAATAACAAAGACAATTTTTTACCGCATAAACTGGTAATATCAGTACAGAAGAATTGCTTAATCACATTTAAGAATAAAACCTCTGCTAATCGTCTAAACTATGTAGTTCTTACTTATTTTGAAACTACAGAAGCGAAAAAACAACCAGTTAGTTAGCTTGAAAGTTATTAATCAAAGGTAAAATGTGGGAATTAAATTTGTATTGTCATAACTTGGAAATGTAGACCCGCGGGGATAGAGCTAGCGGTAACGGAGTACAAAGCGATTAGTTGTAATTCACTGCTGGAGAGCTCCCCGAACAACGACCATTGTTGACGTATTTATAATTTTATTTAACCTTACAGCTATATTGTATGTAACATAGCGTTTTGCTTTGTTAAAAGGGCAACTAATTGGTGAAGGAATATTGTTAGAATACTAGCTTTCGATATTTTTAAGTAATTGTGTTATACCAAACGAATTTATCAAATCATTAAAACCACTACGGCTATGCCCGAGTTTTAAGCAGTGTTATTACAAATTACAATTCCTTTTTATAAAAAACGTACACTAATGCTCAAATATGTATAAAAATCTAATCTCTAACTATTTTATGAGCGATTTCGTGTGTTATATGTAAATTCTGAAAACAGCCTTTTCTTTATTGTATACATAAATGGAATGGTATATTTACACACATATTTGTACATTTTTAAACAACATACTAAACTTATAGTTTTATGGTATTTGAGTTTTAATTGTCACAAAGTAGCGATTGTTGGCTATATGAATTCCGCTTATATCGGTGAAAGGTAGTGAATACGTAGAAGGTTCTAGATAAATATTCGCGTTTCGCAGTTTGGCGAAAACCGCGATAATAGAGAGCAGACAATTCAGCCACCGGCATGCGGGTGACGCGAGAGGACAGCGCTAGTGATGTACGTGTTACGACGTTTAATATAGAATTATACTCATTTCTTTAAAACAAGACGCGCCCTGCAGTTGTACCAGCATTTATGCATGTATTATAAACATAAACCTTACTCTTGAATCACTCTATCTGCTGAAAACCGCATGAAAATCGGTTGTGTAATTTTAAAGATATAAGCATACATTGGGACAGACAGAAGGAAATGACTTTGTTATATATGTTACATTTGTACTACGAATATGAAAGTGATGAAAAGTTAAAAGGGTTTTTGTAATCCTAGGAGTTTTAACTAAATCGCTAATCTGGTTTTTAAATGATTGTTTTAAATGTAGTATCGAAATTAATAAGAGTTTGGTTAAACATTTTCTGTTAAATATATATTTGTGAGAACAACTGGAAATAAGATTTTCCTTTGTCTATATTTAAGACATTTATTCGTATTTATCAGAACGGTTGCCAATATCGATGTAGGTAGGTACAGCAGCGCGTCAATATCTCGCGAACGGCTTTGACCTCGCGAGCGCATTACGCGATGCAATACCATAGAGGTATTACACTAGAGAAGGGACATTAATACGCGCCAACAACAATGAAACGTAATTCGTCGGAAGCGCAGAAAGAGAGAACATATTTTTACTGTTGTCTCTTTCTACTGTTTCTTGCGATCGTCGAATCTTACTATTTGGTACATAAATTTATGTGCAGATGCAACTAGACGAAGATAGGATACAAAGGTTTTAGGATACAAAGATATTGTCTTTAAAAAAATGCACTAATGGTTTAAAAACAATGGTATATATATATAAAAGTCGATTTTAGGCCGATATAACGTTCTTTCCCGTACTCTACAATTTCAAGTAATCTAAAAGATTTCGACATGAAAAAACATTATTTTAAACAGATGTTTTGTCTAATATAATACGTCTATGTTCAAACCCGACGCCCGCGCCGGCGCGTCGCCCGTCGCCCACGCTTGCGACATCTGCGCGCGCGCAACCATCGATTTATTGCGATCCGCGATCGCATTGATGGACGTGACGGTGCATTTATACGTACTATCTTGAGGTTTTTATTGTTAGATATTTGTTTATAATACCTATAGTTATAGCTGTATTCGTGTGTGCTAATTGGTGTTTGAAATAAAATATTAATGATGATATAAGTAGAAACAAGGTAAAAGTTAAAAAAAATATTTTTTTTTTAAAAACAAACTTAAATACAAACAAACGGACAAGACCCTGGACAGATGAAACTAAATAAAAGCTTGTAATACATAAAATAATTTAGCTATGTATGTTTATAATGTAGCTACTGTAAATCGTTGAGGATTTCCCTCGACTGTACCTTGGCTCCATCATCAGACCTACTCCAGACTATTAAAATTGAAGTGTTTACATAAGATACTTATTGAAAAACTTATAAACGCACTAGGCGCCCATACAATTTTTGGAAGTTCCCCTCGATTTCTCTGGTTTTCCATCATAAGACCCTGATATCCTTAAAATTGGACCACCTCAGAAGTATACTCTATACAACAACAAAAAAATTTGAAATCCGTCTATAATTGACGAAGATATCGATGAACACATAAAAAAAATATTATACATACGAATTGAGAACCTCCTCCTTTTTTGAAGTCGGTAAAAGCTGTCTTTTATGCATGTGCATGTCCATAAATTATAATAAACATAAATTATTTAAATATTATGATTAGCTTGTAGTAAAATCTGAATTGAACAAAGAATCCATTCATTTCTGTGATATTTAGATATCTTGAACGCTTGAATATTCCAACTTCCCAACGTACCAGTCTTTTAACTAAAATAAAAATATGATACAAGTATTCTTAATAAGTCATAAGTAAATGGTTAATTACTGATAAGTGGTATAATGGATGTAGGTTTAAAACGTTTTTGTTTTATTGTATGAAGTGGTGGGACGAGCTGGACGCCCGCCTGATGGTAAGAGAAACGCCAGCCCATAACCAATGTTTGAATGTAGTGCTACCCAGAACTTTGCTCCGGGGAGGGGTGCACTACATTGACGCTCTCCACTTTGAGTCATAAGATGTTAAAACTTATTAGCCCGGTAATCTTGCTGGCTACAGTGATACCGCCTATTTAACGAATAATATCAGACAAATATTTATAATAGCTCTTCGCTTTTAATATCCTCAGTCCTCAGTAGCAGAGCTAATAAAAAAATAAATAAGGTTGGTAGTACTTAAAAACCATAGACAAAACAAATGGCACTACTGGGAAATGTCAAAATTGTACCGCAAAAGAAGTCACAAAGACAAACTGACTTGAAGTCGGGTTTAGGATTTGGTAGTCGGAGAACGGAGTTACGATTTATAATCGAATATATTTATTAAAATCCTACATGATAGTATATTAGTTGTCGTTGTATTAAAATTTTGGTGTTATTTTTTGTTAGATTATTACTATATTTTTGTAGATTTCTTTGTTTAGTGACGAAAATAGTTTAGTCGTATCAAGTTTGTAAAGGACGTTTGCTGGGCGTAAAAAGAAAATGGCGTGCGCTACACTCAAAAGAAATTTAGATTGGGATGCCCAAATGCCTTCTAAGAGGCGCAGATGTGGACCAATTCCAGCAAGTTCCAGCACAAGCCCTGGTTTAAAAGTTGAGCCGAAATGTTCTCTTTTTGGTGAGACCGTTACTGCACCTGTAAAATTGACTCCAGGTTTGTTTATTTTTGTTTTACTTTATACCAATCTACCTAGCTAGGACTAATATATAATTATAACTATTTCTAATAATTACATACATTTTCCTTAGTGAAACAAATTATGAAACAATAATTGCAGTTTTATTTATCGACTTTGTTTTATGTATATCATGAATATTTTTATCATGCTAGAAAGAGATGGGTAGGTGATGTTCGATGACCGTTGTGTATATTGACTTGACTTTTTTGTTAAAACTCGCTGAAATATGAACAATAAAAGTCGAATGTAAAAGGTTTACTTTCCATATTCTTTAAACATTGATTTTGGTGAATTAAGTATTAACAAACATTTTAGAACTTTTTTCTTAACAATGTTGAATAGTCGTGCATTTATTGTATAGGTATAAAGGTATAACTTTCATAGTTGAATCCTCAAAGTATGATACGCCATACGAATTTTCTATAGATTAATACTTGAATTAAAAAATATAGTTTTAACTGTGTACTGAGTCTTTAGTCATAGTTGTAGAAAAGTCTAACATTTTAGTTAACAAGAAATATTTACGGAACAAGAAAATATTTTGATATCTAAAAGTTTGTTAACAAATCTCAAAAATTTGAGGTTAAAACCTACAAAATCAAATGGGGTACTAAAAATATGGTTTCTTGTGTACATTCTAACAATTTATAATGAAAAATTTGTGGTTGAGTAACCAGGGTGGAATCTTTTTTTTAACAAGACAGGTCTAACATAACATAGTTGAAATGATATATCCATATGACACAGTTGATTATATCTTGATACCTAGTTAAAGTTATCATAATGTGTATTAATTTATTGATTTATGCCACTTAATACATTCTGTCTATTAAGTATAAATTGCATGAATATAAAATTCACTAATATTGAAACAAAATCAGAAATACAACAGTTTTAAAAATAATCATAATCATCATTGTTATTCTTGACATTAAAGATGTAACATTGAATTTTAATGTTGTATGAATATTAATATTGTAATTGGAGCTGTTGCATTATTGATTATATCGTAATTATTACTGTTAGTTGTGTTCCATTTTAATGTTTTTACATTTATGTGACATTACATTTCGTAATCTTCCTAACTCAAAAATATTTAAAAAAATTAAGATTTGTCCATACTGCAAAACATTAACAGCTGATCTAATTCTGTCATGTATAATTACTATAACCATTCAGAATCTATAAGAAATAAAACTGCATTGATCACTCTTTGCGCTATCATTGCACTGATTATTTGCAGTTTTAGTACTTACTAGCTGTTGCCTGTGACTCTGTCTGTCCACAGACTTCCATATAAACTGTGACCGTCCTCCTTTTAACCCTTTGTTTCAGTTAAAAAGTACCCTATGTCTTTTCTTAACTGGCTAACTTTTGGCATAAAAGCGTAACAGACAGATAGACTGTATTAATTATACAGAAGGAGTATGCACATGCATTTTTTATATCTCACTTAGTTTCAACATTGGTTTCAAATGTGATTCAATGGTCAGTGGCATGACCTGACACACTTTAAAAATATTTATATAGCAAAAACAAGATTATCAATTTAAGAAATAATTATACATACAAAAGTTTAAGTTTTAACTAAAACTGACTGACTGCAGTATTTAAAATATTTGAACATTGCAGTCAGTTTAGTTTATGGAATGAAGATTGGCATTTATATTATTTTATTATTATATAGTCAACTATGTACTAAAGTTTATTATTAATACTGATTTTATTATGCATTACTGATTATCTTAAAATTTAATATTTGATATTTTGAATGAGTGTGGCACATATATTGAAAAGTATTATTGCATTTGATGTCACAAACTCAATTTAGGCTTATTTTCAAACAGATACAGATATTTAGATATTTGTTAAATTATTATAATATGGAATTGTTATAAAAAAATAAGTAATTTTTTGCACAACAGAACGCATGGCGCAAGAGATCTGTGACGAGATGAAGCGGCTGCAACGCCGCAAGCAGCTGCGCATGACGTCCAACGCGTCGTGCTCGTCGTCCAGCGGCAGCGAGGGCGACACCTCGCCGCCGCACCATCCTACGCAGAGGCCGCACAACCGCCCGCTCTTCACTTTCAAACAGGTCAGTCAGAACCCAATGGCCAAATACTCATGCGAAAAATCAAATTTAAGAATGCCTCAGGTTTGTATGGTGACCTGTCAAATCCAGACTTATTTGAGTTGTACTTAAATTTGAATAGCGTTTCAGTATTTGGGGATTAGTCTTCTGTATGGCAAAGTAAGCATACTCTGCAAGTACAGTGTCTGTCTGGTTTTGGGTCAGAATAACTTGCACTGCACACAAACTTATTATTTTTATTTTCACAAACTTTAGTACTTTATAAATATGCTTTAAAAAGTACAGCAAAATATAAAAAAATGGATTATATCCAATTCAAAAAAAGTAAATCAAAAGAAATAGTTAAATTAGTATTTTGACTTGTTGATTCTGAGTTTTGATTTCTGCATACCCTGATGCTACACATTTTCACTGTGTATTTATAAACTACTAGCTGTTGCCCGCGACTCCGTCCGCGTGGACTTTCATATACATTTTTTACCCCCCCTTCCCCCCTTATAACTCTTTTTTTTCCATTAAAAAGTAGCCTATGTTTTATCTCAGGCTCTAGACCATCTGTGTACCAAAATTTCATTACAATCGGTTAAGCGGTTTGGCCGTGAAAGCGTAAAATTATAAAAAGTTTCATAGCAGTATAATAAAGTTTTAAAAATTGTTTCTAGTGCAGAATTTACCCAAATTCGAGAAAATTCACAAATGCTGGCAACACTACTACAGCTCATAATAGTTTCTTAACAGACTGTATAACTGGTTCATTATATATTTGGGATGTGTGATTACGTGCAGGTGCGTCTGATCTGCGAGCGCATGCTCCGCGACCAGGAGGCGGCGCTGCGCGCGGAGTACGACACGGTGCTCAGGGACAAGCTCGCCGAGCAGTACGAGGCCTTCGTGCGCTTCAACATCGACCAGGTCACCATTGCTGTATTGACTAACATTTATTGACATTTTGCTGGACTGAAGTAGTTAGTTTTTTCCATGATAAACTACTAGCTGTTGCCCGCGACTCCGTCCACGTGGACTTTCATATAAACCCCCTTAGGGGGGCCGATATGATATTTATTGGTTATTAAATATTAACCAACACTTTTTTCCAGTTAAAAAGAAGCCTGTCTTTTCTCAGGCTCTTGACCATCTGTGTACCAAATTTCATTACAATTGGTTCAGTAGTTTTGGCGTAAAAGCGTAACAGACAGAGAGCTACTTTTGCATTTATGATATTAGTAGGGATTAGACATGCAAGTTAATAGAAATTAAAAAATTTTAATTTTGATGTCTATTAGTAGTGGAGTATATGAATAAACCAGATTCCTAGTATATTCAATTACATATAAAGACGTAATGAGTCTACAGAAAATAAACTAAAAAAGAAATCATTATTATTGGTAACTTTGTAATATTATATATTAAAACATCCCAATTGACATTCAATTTTATAGTTTAACAATAAAAATACTTTGCAGGTGCAACGCCGGCCGCCGCCAGCCACGTGCCTGCCGCTCGGGATGGACGCCGAACACCACATGCATCAAGATCTCGTGCCTAGCTGTTAGTAGTCTTTACTTAAAATCAATGAATTTTACCTTGATGTATTTATATGGCAGACATGTTGTCTATTATGATTAAAATTATTTGAAATTGTTTCCGCGATAGTGGCAACATTTGGATAAAATTTTAACAATTGAAAAAAATTAACGACAATTAACAGATATTCAATTTCATTGTTTATTATGTTATTTATGTATGCTTCTACATTGATTGATGTCAGTTTAAAAAGAGCTCTTAGTAGATGAAATATTTCTTAGGTACATAGTTAATTCATTATTCATTATTGTTTCAGATCTGTCCTAATAAACGAAGCTAGCAGTACGGTTTTGCAGATATATCAAGACAAACATATTTTGGTATATGTGAATATTATATGCGGGATTATCCTAATGATTCAAGACATTGATTGTGATTGTAAGCGGAACTTACCTGTGATCACAACACTAGCCATTAATATACAGTATTAAGATATCAACTAATCCCTTTTGTTTAAATAAACTTATATTTTCTGACCTCATCTCAGCTAAGTTCCGCTGCTTACTTCATGCCACATAAACATAAATTAGCTTATAATGCTTTAGGTAAGATTTGCTGCATAATTGTGTTCATAGACTGATGACCTCGAAATGGTTATTTGGATTGTTTATAACAGAGGTAGATGGAGATTTTTTTTTGTTTTGTAAACAATGCAAAACTGACTTAGTACACAAAATTCACACAGAGTGCCTAATAAAATATTCATCTTCCTCATTCACTGAACATTTTATTAGTTAGCCATAATTTTGATTTGTATAATTAATTTTAATTTACTCTTTAGTGTTGTCGAAATATAGATGTAGTTTTAAATTATAATAACGTTTTTTTGCGATCTTTTTACCATTGTGTTTTGTACCATCATGCCATTTTCTGGTGTCTAACTTCGATTAACCATACATCTAGATGTCGATCTCGACATAAAATACGGCCGAGCAGAAAGTGTCTGACTTGTAATGTGTGCTCGTATTTGACAAAATGACAAGTCCGCCAACATTCAGTGTAACATTTCCTCAGTGAGCATTTAACAATTGTTAAAACTACAGAAAACTGATATTCTGTAACAAGACATTTTGTAATAAAAAATAAAACAAGAAATTATCACCCATACAATTTACGTTATACTTTGTTTTGTTCTTGCTACTCACACTGAACTGAGACACAATCTGTCTGTTATAGTATGTGAGGTATTATCTAGTTGTATTGTTGAAAGAAAGTGTCAAAGTATGAATTCGAATTATTAAAAGTACTAAAATAATGCGTTATTTTAACTTTTTCTTACATACAAAGGCTTCTAGATTATTTGAACTTAGCTTTATTTATATAAGTTATTTCTCAATAATGTAATTTTTGTGACGATATGCTGGTAAGAAACGCACTACAAACATTATTGGGGTTCTTTTATATTATTGTTTAGTTAGTAACATTTTATTGAATACGAGCAGGATTTAATTTGTTACCACGCATATTGAATTAAAAATATAGGATAGGTCTTTTTTAAATTGTATTATCCGCTCATTATTAGTAGGTTATTGGCGTTTAAGAACTGAAAAATAAACTAGCTAAACACCAATAAATATTATTTTATTTGTCTCCCCATAGTGTCCCAGAGGTTATTATATACTAGCTGTGCCCCGTGGTTTTAAACGCGTAGTTTCCGTTCCTGCGGCAATACAAGAATATGAAGTATCCTATGTGTTAATCTGGGGTATCATCTATCTACATACCAAGTATTAACTAAATCGGTCCAGCCGTTTGTGTGAAAGAATAACAAACAACATCCATACATACATTCTCACGAACTTTTGCACCTACAATATAGTAGGATTATGCATCATTACATAGTATATAAAATAAATAATTTAAAAAATTAAAAAACCCGACTGCGTAAAAAGTGAACCAAACTACGTATACTACGCGTCACGAATCTTTAGCGCCGAACGAAACCTGCGCAGAAGTCAAAAATAAGGTATCGAGGTAACGGCGGGGCGCGTGATCGTCGGGTGCGCGAGCGTTGATTGGTTCCCCAGTCGTGTTGTCTTTCTCGCACCAATACGTCAATTACGAGCGCGATTCTACCGATGCGCAGCTATTCTCGTCCAGCGCTAAA
>DWAJ01001445.1:0-22283 GCA_018238005.1 Eurema mandarina | reverse complement strand
TAATAGGGAAAAAAGTAATTGTTCACGTTTACTTTGAAAGTAAAGTACGGGGAAAACCACGCGCTTAACGTAGTTAGAATATAACATGAACAAGCTAAAAGTTGAAGAACAAGTATAGATGCCTAGGTTCTAGTAACATGTCGTAAGACCTAGATTCTAGATAAGTACTCGCCATGACCGTTTAAAGCTATCTAAGTCAGATTACATAGCAAGGTAATCCCTTTGCTTGACTTAACTGGGTCAATGGTTATATAATTAACTAGACGTGTTCCATGGTTTTACGAGCGTTCTTTCTGTTCCCGGAATTAAATATTTGAATAGAATGTCTAATCTACTTGTATGCCAAATTTTAGACAAAACCATTCAGTAGTTTTGTATGTGAAAGAGTTACAAACATCTAGACTTACAAAATTTTATATTTATTATATTTAGTAAGATTAATTAACATTAACATTAACATATAAAATAAACGATTTAGTATTTACTTATTAGTTATTACATTATTAAAAGTTAATCAATAATCAGTATTCAAAATGGTTGATTTACTTTTGTAATAAGTAGGGTATATATAGTTTCTCGAAAAAATATTACAAGCGCGATTCAGACATTGACGCATTAGTACTAACTACCAAGCGGTCACGGCGAACTAACAACGTTGCACTGGTCACGTATGCCTTCTCCCACGCCAACTAGACAATTTCAACTATTTGACACCTTTGACGAACGATTTGGTGCAGTGGTAAAAAACTGCTTTCTACGCTACGGGTGTGGGTTCGAAGCCAATTTTACATAATTTTCAAGAGTTTGTTTATTTATTTATTTAACATTTAATTACAAGTAACATGGACTCATTAGTGTTAGTAACAATTATTCTTACAAACTATGTTAGTTATTTAATACAAACAGATACAAGTTATTTTTTATAATATTAGCCCTTACTTCTAATAGAATAAGAACATTAAAAGTAACTTTCTATAAGAATATTCTGTTTATTATTGTATTATACGTATGTATAATTACAAAATAATATACTGTACACGTATAATGTAATATATTTTTTTTATATATAGTTTCAGTTTCCATGGCTAAACCGGGATTAACAGTGTCCTATATGTTAATCAGAATATCTACCTGTATGTTAAGTTTCAACCAAATCCATTGAATAGTTTTTGCGTAAAGAAACAACTAACATACATATCCATTCACAAATGAACTCTCATATAATATTAGTACGATTTTAATAATAATTAATTAAGATTATTTTCGAATGAATCATTATAATAAAGAATTCATTTTAAATATATAGAAATTGTTATTACATTTGTATGCAGCTGTGTACATTTCTTAAAAGTAAATATTGTTCATTTTAGAAAACAAAATGTTTCATAACGACGCCTTAAATAAAATATGTTCTGGAGATATTAATATATGCCTTGTAAGCATTTAAGTCTAAAAATAATTTTTAAATAAGACCATTTTTTGAAAGATAGGTTTTATTATTGTTAAATATTTAGTCTTTAGAAAACTTTGAAAACCCGTAATAAGTTAAATTAATATTTAACTGTATACATATTTATTATTTCGTTTAAAAAATGTTTTGGAATATTTCCATAACCAAAATTGGACTCTTCCCAAGCGTCAATGACCAAATGTTTATTATTATATTCACAGTTAGCCATTAACTATACAAGTAGGTAAGACCATGCGAGGGGGTGTCCTGTGCTAGAAAGATCCGGGACACTCCTCTCAGAAAACGGCTGAAGGCAATCCGTAGTGTTTTTGGTGGGTATACCGGACGGCGATTAGCGTCGGCGTTGAGCGTTCGGGAGCCCCACATATCCCCGGGTGACCCCCCATCCCCGGGTCGAAGGCAGTAATGCCTTTTCACTGCGAACAAAAAAAGTAGGTAAGACCCTGGACTAAAACATAGGATATTTTTATCCCGGTTTTTCCACAACGGAAATAAACACGAGAAAAATCGAAGCACCACTTCTAATCTAATGACATAGAGACAAGATTAATGATTATTATTTAATGAATAAAAACATTCATTTCACAATAAAATGTTAAATATTACATACTTAATAAATATTTGATGAATATTATTTTAAAGATATAAATATCAACGAATTTTACGACTCTTTGTTAATTACACAATAAAATTAAATGTGTTGTAATTAAGAAATTTAAATTTAACATCAGCCATATTTGCTTAGTAACTAAATATAGGTATACTCGTATGTATATGCATATAATTATTTGAAAGAAGTTACCTTTAGAGGCTATAGAGGAAAGATATTATTATACTAAATAGATATGTTATATGCGCAAAATGTTGAAGACGCAAAATCCTAATTAGGACGTGTTACCTTTATGTGATTCGTTGCCGGTGCATTCTTAACTTCTAACTATAATATTATTGTTTAAAGGTTGATAATCTTTACTTAACCAATATTGTGTAAAATTTTATATAAATCTGTAAATATCGTACATAAAGTCAAGTTAGATCTGAGAAATTCTTTTTTAAATTTGTCATAAATATTTTTATTTACAAATCAAGTCTTAATCAATAGTAAGATGGTTTACAATATGTATACTGTATGTTAGTTATACGAATCATAGCAATGTATACTAGAGTATAATTACGTATGTATGTATAATTAAATCGATCAGAACACGGATGTTCGGATCTATAACTATGACGTATGAAGATGGACGCTCTTGTATTAGAAAGTCTGAGATAAAACCCAGTCCAGAATGTTGTATACTTGATATTATATTTGACTAGCTACTCCCCGCGGTTTTACTCGAGCAGGTCCCGTTTCAGTCTGAATACCGAGATGAAAAGTAACCTATGTTTTAATCCAGGGTATCACCTATCTACATACCAAATTTAAACTAAATCGGTCCAGCCGTCTTTGCGTGAAAAAATAACAAATATACATTCATCTATGCATTCCCACAAACTTTCAAATTTATAATATTAGTAGGATAGGATTCATTGACATGTCCAATTGTGACAAAAAACCTGACTAATTTTAGCTAAGCTGCGTCTGCTCAGGGTCGAAAGGACGCGGAAAGGTCTTTAGGAGGGGGGGAAGGAAGATTAGTTGCTATTTTTGTAAAGACATCATTTCTACAATGTCTTAACAAATAATAGTTCGTTATCGATCATCGTTGTCAACAAATATTCTGTCAAGAATGGTTTAATTTATTATTTTTATTACTAAGAATATATTTATACATAGAACAGTGAATTTCGTTTTAAAAAAATTAAGAAGAGGTCTCTTGTCGACTTATCGATTCATTATCACTACATAGATATAACAGTCTCGTTCCGTTGTCTATCCTTATGTATGCTTAGATCTTGAAAACTACGCTTTGGTTTTCCATGTTGTTTTTTTTGTAATTATCTAGTTATACAAAAGTAAGGTTTATATGTATCATATATGTATCAAATTTGCATACGAAGCCGGAGCAGATCGCTAGTAAACGTTAATTAAATTAATTGTATCAAATAAACACTACCATTGTTTTCACGTAACTGTCACGTATGACGTGTGACGTGTGACGTGCCGCCATTGTGATTGAGTTATGTGCATTATAATTGTAGACTTTGGACCCTGTTTTCAATCCCCAATTCGAGTTCACTTCAGGTTCATATCAATTATTTTATTTGCGTAGTTTATTTTAAGTCATTGTTCCTAAAGGACATCAATTTAATGCTTTTAATTAGTTAATTTAAGGAATCTTTATTCTTCATTGGAAAAAAAAACAATTCTGCTGTCTTTATCATTGGTTCTGAAACCAGAGAAGAAACAGAAAAAAAATGCTTATAATTAATTTAGGTACATAAAAACAATTATAACGACATTCTATCTGTAACATATAGGCCGTATTCTTATTTAATCTATATGATCATAAACACATTTTTTAATGTGGTAATACTATAATCGAATAACAAAACTTCATTTAATAAATGTTAGCTATTTTTTAACTTGCAAATGTAAATAAGATTATTCTAGAAAAGCAGTCTTAGCAACGGAAAGGTACCTTATACAACGAGGGCAAGGCTAACCATCCTCGGATACTTCGTAAAACAAAATTCATAATATTACAAAACCACGCCTTATATTTCCATGCTGGTAACTTTTGTTTACAGCACAGAAAATTAATAACAGTTTGATTAATGTAAAATTCTCTCTAAGAGTCTCCCTTTAATTTCTTAAAACTAATTGGTTATTTTTAAAATTATAACATGGCAAGAAATAAAGTTTTATTAATTGTATTATATAATTATGTATAATATACAAAAATATACGTCGTTCAAAATTATATACAATCTAGACGCTTAATACAAAAAACCGATGGTTAAAGATGGCACCCATTTTATACCAGCATATTGAAAAACAACGCCATTTTGCAACGATGTCTGTACTGTACATACAGTAGATTAATAAATATTTATATTTCAAGTAATCTGTTTATGAATGCGAATGCAAATAACCCGCCATATTGCAATATAAAATAAAGTTTATAACTACATACATAAGACGGCGCTATAAACATTAAATATATGCGCAATTCCAGCCAGTTTTTGCGCGTAAAATCAGCCGCCATATTGTTTTTCACGCATGCCAGTAAATTTAATCTGTGTTTGTCAAATTAAAAAAATAATAAACTACACAAAATATTTAGCCATTTAAATACGTAAATAATTTGATCGTTAATATGATTTATGTGATAATTTAAAATAGTTAAAGAAAAAATATCATACGCATTTAGATTACAATATAAAGATAGCACACTATCATTCAATATTAACATGGCAACAGAACAAATCTTGTCAAATGAGTTTTTTGTAAATATAATACTTTATCATATTATGTTATATATTGAAAGAAATTATGATAAAGGGTAATCGATCATAACTATGACGTCACAGATGAATTTCCATTTGTAATAATCAATACTGATCTAAGTTATTTTTTTATGATTATTAAAATGTGATAAGCGTTGGGATATTAAATTGTAAGTGAAAAATTAAGAATTAATTACTTTAGCGTGCCATTTACCGAATAATACACGTCGGCTATTGGAAAGAGAACATAATATTATTTGGGCACACTTCGTGCATCGTGTGAAAGAGATAACAGACTACGGAGCTGAAATAAGGTGTTGGTTTCTTTTCCAAATGCCAATGTAATATTTATCGTCGGTTGTAATCATTGCAATAATAGCTTCTCGTCTTGATTACAAAATCAAATATTAGCGCCAGCCGTGTCAATCGTGATCATTTATATAAAGTTGTTTTGATTGCAATTATTTAATATCTGACGAGATTGTACAAGGATTTTTAATGAACGCGTATCGGCTTTTTGTTAAGGTAGGTTATCTTAGACTATGTCTAAGCAAATGCTTAGGTCTGAAGTGAAAATTTCTATTTGTACGTGCAAAGTACAGGCAAAGTGGTTAAGTTTCAAAGTGCTTGGAAAATCCATACATGAATTTTAAAAGCAAAAGAAAGTTTTTGTTATGTAAGTATCAATAGTTTAATTTAAACTTAGACTCTTTAATTTATAGATTTACTAGTTGTTGCCCGCGACTCCGTCTGCGTGGATTTTCATATAAAATTTCCCCTCCCCCTCAGTTAAAAGTATGTTCTTTGTCAGGCTCTAGACCATTTGTGTTCCAAATTTCGTCCTAATCGGCTTAGTAGTGTTAGCGTGATGGAAAGACAGACAGACAGACAAAGTTACTTTCGCATTTATAATATGAGTATGGAACTGTAACAGCTTCCCCTCGGTTGTTATCGATATAGCGCTAATTTTATTTTCGACATAATATTAACATTTTAAATTAGTATTTAAAAAAAACTAAATTAACAAAGTTTATTTTTTATGACTTAATAATGTTAGTAAAGATTTAATAATACATAAAAAAGACATTGGCCATTTTGAATTAATTAAGACAAGACAAGGACAAACAGCGCGGAACTGCAAAAAAAATGGCGACTGACATTAGCGGGCCTATTATTTCCGCTATGATTGAAACGAGATTTCGATTTTACTACAAGTTAATGATATATTAATTACCGGTAAAGTATTTACGTCTAAATAATCTATATTTATTACCTATATTCGTAGCAGTATGTACATATGTATATTTCTGAACTAATACTCCAATAGAGGTAGGTATTATTTTTTTTCTTTTGAAAGTTTCGAAACGAAGGAACTATTTGAAAAATATTTTTACTATTTAACAATACTTTGAATTGTATAATTATGGATACACATACGATTTACAAAATTTAGTCATAATTATCGATGTAACGTATTTCTGGAAAAATAATAATAAGCCAGAATCTTGCGGTGAACCCGCATGTTCGATGACCCGAATTCGTTCGGCCATATTGTTTGCAAACAATGAAGTTCAAATAAGGAACAACGAAATTATTATAATTTGACGTGACCTCACCCGCCAAAAAGTTTGCATGGCCTTCTTTGTTCATTAAATTAAATTCTTTGTTTGTAAAGCTACTTATAATAATAAAACTTAAGACGGAAATTTATAAGGACTTCTTGATATGTTTATAAAAATACTGAACATACCTAATATTAAAATAATTTTTGCATTGTGATGTTGAATTAAGAACATCTTTGTACTAATGTAAGTATTTTGTAATTTGTGGCTTAGTATACTGTTTTAATTTTTACCGTTGATAATTAATAAACGTATTAAAATATGTATGCCCATCGAAACTACGTTCGTGTTCAGAGATATTTTAAAACGAAAGTGCGTTCACCTCATAGATAAGTGACCTTTACAAAATGCGCGCGAAAGCTAACCTTACCGCTAAGGACATAGTGATAACATGTCAAACAATAAGAATTTCAAAACGCAATCTCTTCACACTTTATTTATATTGTTTATGCAACAAAAATAGCACAAGATTAAGTGTTTTATTGTTGTGTCCCGCTATTTATAACTATGACTGTTATTATTGTTTTAATTTCAGTTTTAATGAACATTTTAGCTGTATTAGTACGTCAATTAAGGAACATACACATCAGTCTAAAGACCTCATTTGAAGCGTTTATTCGTTATTCATGACACATATCTCAGCACGCCAAGAAACTTATATTTGGCATAGTAATCCTGATCGATGCGTCGACCGATCTGTTGGAGCTGCGAATCAAATCCGGCGATTAGTCGATCGATTAGTCGAGTATCTTAGTGCATGCATACAACGCGTGGTCTCAGCGTGGCCAGGTGCAAGTGAGACACGGCTATAGGTTAGAACGGGATGTAAAGAAAACATGGGCGCTTTGTCACGGATTTATGTATTTTTAAGGTTGTGTTGGTCTATTTTGATTCGTTTTAATCTGTTTGCGAGGTATTATTTACTTTCACTGCGTTTATAATAGAGGGAATTATGTTGTTATTGTATAATATTTCTTATAATTAATTATTCCATAGTTTTTGCTGAATAGAATAATTGCGAAACTTCATAGCGTTAATTTGCAATTTCATACTCCAAATTGAGCACAATAAATGTTTCGTAAAGAAAATGCATATTGCTGTAATAGTTTTTGCTGACGAGAACCTGCTTCTTTGCCTACAATCCAATTGCTCGTCATCAAATCGCTATTAGAAATACATTAGAATGCAATGATGCATTATACCTACCTACCTATTTCCATTTCGTTCTCGTTGTACCTACTCTACCTAAAGCTTTAACTTTTTGCTCTGCGTAAGACTCATCCTGGAACTTCAAAGAATATTCTAAATTAAGACCTATATCGATTTATAGGTTCATATGTTCATATTCTCTGTAGAAACTGCCTTCCGTACCGGTGGCAAATGTTTTGTAATATTATGACGATTCAAGTGTTACTATATGTAGCCTAGTTGAATAAAGATACTTTTGACTTTGACTTAAGTCCTTAATATATTATTCACTTCGAAACATATTTAATTATTCATTCTGATATTACAGACGGTAAAGTGACCGAGAAGGTAATAATAGCCTAGACCAATGATATTATATTAAATAGATATGTTATAAGCGCATAATTTTGAAGACGCAAAAACATTTTAATTAGGACGTCTTACCTGTAGGTGCAGGTGCATTCATGCGCAACTGACAAAGCTCTCTCATCATCTCTTTTTTCTTCTTGGTTTTATCATTTATCCCTTTTCTATCGTTTTAACTTGTATGTATGTGTGCTGCCGCTGCTGTGCGGAAAACTTTTCGGTTGATTTGGTGGTGTATAACATATCTATTAACTATAATATCATTGGCCTAGACAATATTATTACAATTACCGAAATAAAGCTGTCGTTGGTACAAGAAATATAATTTGCTGAGCAAAAAGTTTTTAATCGAAACATTTTAGTGTGTATTCTAGAAATATCTATTACATAATGGTTAGTATTCTCTTATTAAATTGCTAATTATGTAACTTAAAGGTAATAAAAATATTTATACAAAAAATATTGTTAACCGACTTCAAAAAGGAGGATATGCTTAATTTGATTTTTTCTTTTATATTTATTTTTATTATAAAGAAGGCTTTAGGTTTTTAATTTTGTCAATTTCTGACAATGGTGACCAGAACGGGCGTTTCCAACGATATCTTCCGTATTAACCATAAGTATGGAAAAGAGAAATATAACGAATAGCTAATATTTATTATTAATTATATAATAATAAAATAAATAATTTTTTCATATAAAATAAATAAATAAGACGACACGTGTATTTTTTTTAATAAGTAATAATAATATTTAATGTTTATTTTTTATTTCCTAAGAACGTTATTATAATGGATAATATTTTAATTACCACAGATTAAAAATATTAAGCGTGGTTGAAGTAATCTGTCAACACCCAGCGCAGAATAAACAGAAAAAATGCAATTTCGCGCTAAAATTTAATTTTAATACGTATTTTTATAATGTTAAGGTTTCATTTTTATTTTCGGTTCGGTGACACCAAAATCGCAACAAGTTTTGTGGGAAACCTTTTTATTTGTACAAACATAAAAATTTTTAATTTATAACTGTTACATTTGACCTATAAAATGTTGACTAAATAATAATTCTTTATAATGTTATAATCGCGAATCTATTAGGTAGTTAAGACTATTTTTATTATTATTGATATTTGTAACTCTTTCACCCAAGAACCACTGAATCGCTTCGGATGAAGTTTACGTCTACCTGAGATTAGACCCTGATTTTATATACCAGTATTATAACAGGAAACTGCTCAGTTTGAAGTGTGTCAAAAATCAAAGTTTAATTTCTAGGGTTGAGTTTCTTTAAGATAACGTCGCAAAACGTTAATGTTATAATAGTTTAAATATCTTCTAATATCATATAGTTTAAAACTTCTAGTTATAAACCGGTTAACACGTGCAAAAACTTCCGTATAGCAAACACGCTCGCTGAATAACCTCTAAATAATATCCATCCTTTGAAGTTTGGCATGACGCTTATATAACCTGTCTCGTCTGGCCAAAATTTCTCTTTTGGAGTCGCACTTTCCAAGACTTGGTGCTCATTTTTTAACCGACTTCAAAAAAGGAGAGGGTTTCTCAGTCCGACCTTATCTTTGTTCGGTCATAACTTTTATCCGTTATCGACTGATTTTGATTTTTTTTTTCATTCCATCATACATTAATAAAATTCTTAAGTCGAAAAGATTGTTTGTTTAATCGCGCGTATCCTCTTATCAGTTTTGAGCAACTTTTTCAAAGATGAGATTTTTATTCTACCCGTTTTAGAAAACCTACAAGCAGAGTGCAAAAGTTGTTCCTCTATTGTAATTTACATCATCCATGTTAGAAAGTAAGTAGTTAGAATACGACGTCTGATGGGAACTAAATCGTATAATAACTTATAAGGCTTAAAAAACTTATTTATAATTTACTGTAGTCGGTAAGAAATAATTACACCCGTCATTATATAATTCTGGGAAGATGCAACTGTACATAATGACGTGGGACAAAAAGGTCATCACTGAGGAGGACCAGTTACAGACGCCGTATGGCTTTTTACACTGAAAATGGCGTCGAAAATTACTGATATGATCACAATGTCTTTACCAATACCTATAGAGGGATCATATATTGTATTTCTTCACCGCGTAGGTTCTGTTGTTGTATAAATATCGGGATAAAAAAGTATTCAATGTGTTCAACAAGAGCTTAGACTATGTGCATGTCAAGTTTCAGACAAATCGACTAAGAAGTTTTTGCGTAAAAGAACAAGTAATTTCTAAACATTCACACCATTTTCCGCGTTTGTAATATTATACGTCTATACTTATATTATAAAGAAGTAAAGTTTGTGTGTTTGTTAAATTGTAAGGGGTTATCTCGGAATCTAGCAAATCGATTTTAAAAATTCTTTCACAAATAGAAAGCTACATTATTGCTGAGTGTCATAGGCTATATAAAAAAACAGAACATCAAAAAGGATTATTAACATTATACCTAACGAAGTGGGCACGGTCAGTTAGTATTAAGTAATACATAATGTTTTATATCATATCCTTCTAATATTATAAAATTGAAAGTTTGTGAGAATGTATGTATTATATGAATGAATGTATTATATAGATTAGACGAAAAGAAGCCCTAAGCATTTTGCTATTTGCCAATAGGAGCGGTCATCGAACTGTATCTCCTATCCTCCATCTTGTATATTTATAGTTGGGTACTTGACCTTATTTTCTAAGTACGCACCAAAGTACCTATATATAAGTGTTCAGTGCTTATAGTTTAAACGAAATTGTTTAAATACGTATTAGTAAAAAATTATGAAATTATTTAGAGTTGTCATCTATTGGAATACTGAGCAAATTTACCAGAAATTTGGGTTAAAAAATAAGTATCTATGTAGTACAAGTACAGAGTTGCCATACGTCAATATTTTTTTAATTAAAACAACAGCAACAAGGCCCAATAGCTGCCAAAAGAGTAAGTAGTTTTCATGACACTCAAAAATAATCCGCCTTTCTATTGCTAAAACTAAAAATCACTTCCGATCCAATGTATGACATATATATTTTTAATTAAATACAGTTACTTCTTTTACCTATATAAGTTTCAACAAATTATCAATAGTTGAAATGAAACGAGTATTGAAATGATCACGAGATAGAAACGTGCATTACCTTGTAGCAATCTTAGTAATTACTACAATGTACTTCATCTATTGTGCAATTGTGCAGCGTCATTTGTTTTATGAGTAACTGCTTAAACTAGATTTTCCTATAAGTGCTTTTAAATATATGAAGATTCTGTAAGTTGCATTCAATAAATTAGAGATAGGTACACCTTCTAGATTCTAGAATCACTCTATTCAAGAAAACGTATCAACGTTCGTTGCGTGGTTATAAAGATCGACATATATGTAGCGACTGCTACTAATGCGAAGTCTGAATCGCGCTTATGATATTTTTTTGTAACAGTATATAACTTAGAAAGGGGGTCTTTGGGGCCAAATAACCGGCCAGTCAGTTTAACTGGTCCAGGAACCTCCTTTTGGTTCAGAGAAGGGATAAATCTCTTTCCTTTCTTCTCCTACATAGTATCCTTCCTCTTTACATAGTGACAACGAAAAGAGACGTCAGACTACGTATTAAAGAAAATCAAGTTAAAATTAACACGTACCTACAGTTTTTCTTGCCATTCCAACTTGATATGTTAATATGTTTATCCTTAAACTAGTTTTTTTGTATGTTCTGCCATAATTTAGCCGTTTTAATGCGGTTGACCTTAAACACTGCGAAACGAAACCATTAGACGTTTTTTATAGTTTACTTTTATATCGCAAATTAACTGCGTCCCTCAGTTTTACCCGCGTGTATTTAGTTTCTGTAAGAATACCGGGATGAAAAGTATCCTATGTGTAATTCCAGGATTTAATCTATCTGTATGCAAAATTTCAGCCAAATCAATTAAGAAGTTTTTGCGTTAAAGACCAACTAATATCTTAACGTTCATACAATTTTCCGCGTTTGCAATATTGTATGTATTCATTTATGTTCTTACTAGCTGTGTCCCGCGGTTTTACCCGCGTAGTTCCCGTTCCCGGGGCAATACCGGGATGTAAGCTATCCTATCTTTTAAGTTGGATCAAACTGCACATGGTGTACGAATTTTATTATAATCGGTTATGTGGTTTAGGAGTCCATTGAGGACAAACATTGTGACACGAGATTTATATATATTAAGATATACCTTACTAGCTGATCCGTGCTCACTTCGTTAGGTATAATGTTAATAATTCTTTTTAATCTTTCGGTATTTGATATAGCCTGTGACACTCGGCAATAATATGGCTTTGTATAGGTGAAAGAATTTTTAAAATCGTTTCAATAGATCCCGAGATTACCCCTTACAATTTAACATACACACAAACTTTACTTCTTTATAATATTAGTATAGATACAGTTTATTTACAAAACAATGCGCAGTTCCAAGCAATAACACATGTACTTGAAACTCAACACTCAATGACACTTAATCAAAGTATTCGAATTACCGCTCGTAGTAAACAATGAGATATAAACAGAGCGATTAATTTCATTAAACTATTTAATTCATTAATTATAACAGTTTTGTTTGCGCTTCGAAAACATTTGAATTATGAGAATGTTGACTTTAAATTGAATTAGAATACATCATTGAATAAATAAACCTAATTATTATATGAAAAATACTAGCTGTTGCCCGCGACTCTGTCCGCGTTCATATAAAATTTTCATTATTGTTAAGATGTATTCTGCTATTCGGGACTGGGACAAATCCAACGAACCAAAGACCATGAAAATTGGTCTAGCCGATCTTGAGTTATAAATGTTGTAACAAGCCCGTCTTTGTTTGAGATATGCAGATTAGTTTTCTAAGAACGCATTTTACCCTTATTTTTGTTGCCTTATAATTTGGCTAGGGTTGCCAGTTAAAAAAACTGGATCGAATCATAGTTAAATTTTTTATTTCCAAATGTAGAGAAGTGTCCGTAGGCTAAGGACTTTTTCTGTAGGGAAAATGAAAACCTATACATTATATTATGTAGCCTAGTTCAAAAAAGATAATATATTGACTTCACAGATATAATAAGTCTCAACCATTAAAATCTTTATAAACAAATCCTGTTACAATCGTATTAAAAATTGATACATGGTTTAAATATGACGCAGTTGTTATTGTTCCTAGTATGTTTCTCTACGCATTAAATCATTGTACGGCAAATATGTCACTTTGTATGCAAAACTGCAGTGCTGACGCAAGAATGTTCCAGAACGTTTGTCGTAAACAGTCTTCAAAACAAGCAAATACTTACCTGTATCTAGACTAAGAAAATACACAAAATATACATATAAATAGTAGTATAACATATCTCATATCATATTTTATTTAAAGTATTCAATAGTAGTTACACTTTCGTGTGTAAAAACTATTATAAGAAACCATAAATCTTCTTTATAAGATATCTTTCTAACGCATAACCTATTATTACGACTTTATCTATCAAAAATAATTGCGCCTTAAACACGGTTTAAGTATTTATCTAATCTTTATAATAGAAGTGTTATATAATCGTGTTTCACTAATCCTTTCTAACATCAATCATGTTTACGAGGCTATATTGGACTAGCAACCCGCCCCGAATTCGTTCGCATTTATTATGCATACACGTATACACGTAAAACTTCATTTTGAATTACTCTATTAATAGAAAAAGTTGCATCAAAATCCGGTGCGTAGTTTTACAACAAAGCCTTTTTATACAAAGCTATTTCTAAACATAGTAATAATAATATTCTTGTATTTGTTCCAGGTATGCGAGAAGCTAGAAATCGGTGCTGAAGCCGATTACTTTGGTCTTCGCGTATGCTCAGGATCAGGTCCTGGGAGATGGCTAAACCTTCGGAACCCATTAGACCCTCACCGCATCCCTGGAGGCCGGCTGGACTTGCGCGTCAAGTTCTGGGTACCTCCCCATCTCCTGATCAACGAACAGACCCGTCACATCTTCTACCTGCACGCGAAACTAGACCTGATTGAAGGAAGGCTAGTGGTTGCTGATCAGGAAGTCGCCAGACGTCTGATCGCATACATAGCCCAGGCCGAAACCGGTGACTGTGACCCAGACGTGCCCAACCACGTATACGAAGAATGCAACAGGATCGGACCTCAAGGCGAGAAACCAGAAGATCATATGGACAAGATCATGGAATACCACTTCGAGATCTCCGGGATGCGGGCGTCACAAGCTGAGTATAGGCTGTTGAAAGAGATCTCGAAGTTGGAGTCGTTTGGGGAGGAGTTGTTCTTCTGCAAGCCAGTGACACAGAGCAACAACGCCCACAATTTGTACTGCCACCTGTTGTACCATAAGCAGCAAGTGGAAGAGCCTAGGGCTCGCGATGAGCAGGAGATAGATGGTGGGGCGACGGTGGGGTGCCTGACGTCGGGGCAGAGCGCCGGGGGCTGCGGCTGCCGACTGAGCACGTGCGTGGGCGTGGGGCCCCACGGCATCGTGGTCTACCGGCCGGCGTGTAACGGTGACCAGGATATTGGAGTCGAAAAACAGAGGTTCGTGTTTAAGACTTATTGCATTACTTTATGTAATAACAAAAATTCACACATAAACTTCCAAAATCGGTTGCTTAGTCTTATAGCTACTTTGTTTAAAGCTATGTAATGATATAGCATTATAAATAAGTAAATAACTAATATATAATTTCCATGGTAATTTATATAGCTTAGGAAATTGAATAGTTTTAAATTTCTAGTTAGTGCTATAAATTAAATTAGAAGGAAAAGAGCTAATAATATAAATGCAATATACTTTGAGGAAAACGCGGCTATTTCTTCGTATTATTATTAATAGCTATAAGTAATTAGTGCAATGAGTACCCATTTTTCTTATTCCACATAAATCATAACAATGAATAGTGAACATTTAAAACATCTATAGTTGATTTTCGTTCACATAAATTTAACAATAACATTGACCGTTCGCCATTTAAATAATGACATTTGATCTGTCAAACAGATCCGCCATTTTGGAAATAATTTATTGTATCTATTTTAATTTACAAGGTGACATCGATGTAGTCAGTGAATTTTAAATTAATACGTTGTATGAAATTATAAAGTAAATTAAAAACAATTGTTTCTCTATTTAAACGTCCTCTAAGTAAAAGTTATTACTTAAATAGAGTTTAAAATAGTTATTACTTATTTGTCATTATGGATATACGCGATTTCGTGCCCAATGAAATTAAAAGTATATTTGCGTAAAAATAACTAGACGTATATAGTTATATATATGTGTATATATATCGTTCTAAATTCCATAAAAACATTGTTATCATACGCTAAATAGATACGAACTCTCGATAGCTGTGTTTTGCTCACCTTATCTTTCTTTGTTCAGTTTCTGAACTTTAACAATAATAAGTCTATTTACCTACTTATTAAATTTATAATAATAATTTGTATTTAATTTAATTTTATTGGGCATATTATGATATCTTTATTAAAATTGTCATCAGTATCTTTCTAAAATGGCAACATAATTGTTTAATTTTGTTAGTTGGCGACATTGATTCAAAATTTTGACAGGTTTGGGCGTATAACAGAGAAATGTAAAGTGAAAATAATTGAAACCAAGTAAACATTTACAGCCGAGAAACCTATATACATAAGTAATTAGTTTTTGTCGCATGCTTATCAAACAATTGTTTTTCTTTATTTTTTGACTGACTTAAAATCAACTCGACCGATATTTTGAAACACATAATATCTTTAGTCTTTACACAGTATCAAATTAGACCAAGGAAAGATCTTTAATACTATCTTTGTGCGCCAATAGGACTCTGTTAGGTATATTTTAGTAATTTTTAGCAGGCGCAGATAATTAATACTTTCAATATTTTTTTAAATCAAAAGGTTGACGTCAAAGTTCAAATAAATTAGCACATGTAGTGTACATTACTATGTTACCTTAACGCCAACGATAAGATACCGCGTAAACGTATTTACTCGTCTAATGGATACAGAATTATGTCAACAACCGCCATTTTGTTGCTAATCGTATAGCAAACAAAATGTCGCCCGGTTTGACATTAAACCTCGGATATTTGTTTATATTATTATTACCGAGTGATATAAATAATTCATAAAATTTTGGTCAAGTTTCTTTTTTAATTTAATTAAAAACATGTACCTAAAGGAAATAGATTTCATAACAATACCTAGTATATCAAACAGCAGGACGTATTAGTTGTTAATAGAAAATGTATTTTTATGTTGTTTTGTACATTTATTCTACTGTTTCTATATGCTATCTTACTTAAAACCCGATTAATATTGCCATATTTTTGAGTAATATACCTTGATATTTAATACAAAAATATGTTTCCAATGGTAAAGTACATTTTGGAATCGACTTAGTTAATCAGATTCGCTCCTACAACTAACTTAGTAGTAGGTGTAAACAATAAACAAATAATTAATAGGCAACAATGTTCTCTTTCCAGTATTCCCTACACATCAATCCACCGAGCCCAGCCCGTGCGGCGCATATTCCAATTGTCATACGTGACAGACGACGGGCACGAAGCGACGCTTCACGTCAAGATGGCGACGTCAGGCCGTGCGGCCGCGCTGTACCGCGCTGTCACCGAGAAGCACGCCTTCTATTGCTGCGAGACGGTCAGAAGCGATGTCACGGAGCAGTTCATAAGAGATCTTAAGGTAAGAGCCAACACAATACAGTTAGGAAAAATGTAATATTCCTAAAATAAATGTATATTATAATGAGTCTCAAATAAAAATCATTAGCGCAAAAGGATTTTATGAATCTGGTTATTGGTTAAATTAAATACATGCAATATTTACTTTAAAAAACGCTTTTAGCAAATAGTTTAGTACAGACTACAGATATAAAGTTAATTTAAGCCAGTACTGAGTAAACACTAGCCGTTTCACTTGTTAGCAATTGAGTGAGCGAGATAGTAACGCAAATTAAATAATAATTCTGTAAACATTTATATTTCTCGCGTAGCAAAATAAGTAATAAATTTAATTTTATTCAGGAGCAAGCTTATTGACCCATTGTTATTGTCTTTGTTTAAAATTTATTCAAACTTACTGCGCAAATATTGAGTCAACTCGAATAGGTAGAGTTCTTACGATTGTTTGCAGAAAGGCAAAAGGTTAAAAAAATATTCTAACCTTTGAGGAAAGAAAACGAGTTTCTTTTTATAAAACTGATATTATATCTTGTATTTATTACTAATAACATAAATAAACTATCAGAAGACCGCTCGCTCCGTTTCGTTCGCAAAATTTAGATGTTTTTCATATTTTTTTAAATGATATTTACTACAATCATGATTGATATGGAAGACTAGTAATAGATCTACAGACAGACATGAGTTACTCTCACTTATAATAATTAGTATATCCACACACTTGGAAATAAATTTTCTTACTGTCAGTGAAATAAATTTCAAAATATTTTCAATATGATCTTAGTAACATATAATTTAGTATATATAAACTCCAAGATACTTACTAACTCAACATACCGTAGAAGTCATTATAATTAAATGATAGCGATTATCTTAATGATACATGTAATTGTTATTGTTGCGAAAAGTTAAAAATTTAATTAAATAAAAATCGTGAATAATCCATGTGGACTTTGTTCAGAGGTGTGTCTTGTGACATTGAAAATTACATATTCCGTTTTAATTATCATAAAGTGAATAGATCGTTATTAAATGATAGGTGAAGCAAAAATACCAGTTTAATGCCCGAATTTAAACGTTAATCAAAATTAAGTGCGCGTCAAATTAAGATGTGCTTATGTTTACGGTTGGGTTTATGTATTAGTCACCTTAAACCAACGGCCATTTTGAATTGTATTAACTAAATTGTAGCAAAAAATTACTCGCGTATTTTTTTTAACTTAATATGAGTAATATTAAAGATCGAAAAACCCATTTTGCTCTGAAAACCTAATAAACATTATTATGATAATAGTTTCAAGGAAAAAGACTTGAAATGTTTTTTTTTCTTGTATGAATTTTCAATACTTTTTGCAGCGTTATTAAATATTATAGGAATAAAAGATGTATTTTTTATAGCGTCTATTTGCTCAAAAGCGTTTTTTAAAATAACTAAAAACAAGATATAACTAAATGATCTATTTAGTATCCATGGGCTCCAACCGTCTAGATACTCATACGCGCGATGGTCCAACTCGCTCGCACTCATAATTGCCAATGTTTATTAAACTAAGCAATAAGTAAACATCCAAAGAGTTTCTTTATTACAACTAGCTGCGTCATGCGGTTTTACCCGCGTAGTTCCCGTTTCCGTGGCAATGTGTTAATCCACCGTATCACCCATCTACATACCAAATTTCAACTAAATCAGTAACTTTCACGTTTATAATATTACTAGCTGTGTCCCGCGGTTTTACCCGCGTAATTCCCGTTCCCGGGGCAATACCGGGATATAGGCTATCCTATCTTTTAAGTTGAATCAAACTGCACATGGTGTGCAAATTTTATTATAATCGGTTAAGAGGTTTAGGAGTCCATTGAGGACAAACATTGTGACACGAGGTTTATATATGTATATTAAGATAAGGGTAGAAGGATTAGATCTTTATAAGGATAGTAGTATTTATGAGGTATTTATATTGATTGTTACATTTGCAGGGCACAATAGCGTCGATCTTCAACGACGCGACGACGCTGGGCCGCCGATACGTGTTCGACATCCGGCGCACGTGCCGCGAGGTGCACGACCGTGCTCGCCGCGAGGCGCACGCGCGCGCCGAGCACGAGCCGCGCAGTCGCCGGCGCGCCTCCGCTGTCAGCGAGGAGGTGAGCCTCTACTACTAACTCCTTTTAACATAGCAGAGAAATTACAAAATGTAGCAAACCGTCTGCTTATTTAGCTAAAAAAATAGCATATTAATTTATTACGATTTGCCAATAAAATCTATTTTCTATAATTATAGAACGTTAGTAATTCCGTTACCATACAGCAAACCACTAATGATGCTTTATCACAATACCATATGTCATCTGATATTGTATTCCAAAGAGAAACTATTTTACGGCGAACTAGACGGTGTTTATCATTCATAATTAAATTACTTATTATTATTATTAAATATGTATTGTATTAGTTACAATGGTACATTTTTAATTTCGAAGTATTATATTATGACTTACATATAAATAATTTTTGAAGGCTGGCAACCCATTGTCCATAAGCAGCTATGACCACTTTGTCTGTCCCTATATAATGTAATCACTAATAATGTATGTCGTTCCCAGTCGAGCCGCTCGCGGTCGCGCAGCGCGTCGCGGCTGGCGTGCCGCGCGTGCATGGACGCCGCCATCGACACGCTGTTCCTGCCGTGCCGCCACGTCGTGTGCTGCGGCGACTGCGCCAAGCGGTACGTCATACTAGTGTATAGGTCGCGGCACGGATGTTTAGCGCTGGACGAAAATAGCTGCGCATCGGTAGAATCGCGCTCGTAATTGACGTATTGGTGCGAGAAAGACAACACGACTGGGGAACCAATCAACGCTCGCGCACCCGACGATCACGCGTCCTCGCGCCGCGCCATTACCTCGATACCTTATTTTTGACTTCTGCGCAGGTTTCGTTCAGCGCTAAAGATTCGTGCCGCTACTTTTACTCGTATACACATACTCGAATGCTCATGTTATAATATACTCATATGCTCATATACAGCGCTTTCCAATTACAGCACTAGAGCGCATTATGCGACATAACGCTTAACGTTCAATGTGTGAACTAAGCACTGTTAAAAGTACTGAATAGTGCTATGTGCTAAATTTGACATTGCTCGAACTGTTGCACTGTGCTCTGTAATTGAAAAATGCTGATATAGGTTAAAGTTTGTTTTTTTTTTAATAAAAATAAAGTTGGCTACAAAAGTAGTAATATATTTTAACATAACAAATCATGTTAATACTACAATATTTAATCGGTTAAATTTTTCTGTCCCCTTGTCACAACACTTCTTTATAAAATATATTAGTGCAAACATAATTTGTTATTTTGAATGCGGTAATAAACTTTTGTAGTTGTTGGTAGTCAGAGATTTTATTTATATTGTCTTGCTTTTAAAAACAAGTATAGTACACAAATATTACTGAAGATCATTAATTACATTGTTTAACAATAACTTAGCAATTCTCACGCGTATCATTGTTGCTACTTGAAATGTTTAGGTTTCTAAAATATGTTATGGAGTCTACATACTATTTCAAATAACACAAATGAGTTCCCAAAGAATACAATTACATATAACATTCGGAACAAAAAAGTAGTTTAATTGAAATAAAAATTATAAATGTAATATAATTTTATTAAATAAATTTATTTGTTGTAAAGAGCATATTTTAATATTTATTTTATTTTATTTGCAGATGCGATCGCTGCCCGCTGTGTCGCGGTGAGATCGAGAAGTTGATGCACATATTCCTACCAGTGGAATACCAGAAGAGCACCGGAGTTATTATAAAATGAATGGACCGGCTCCAAGACGATGCCCGCTGAAAGAAACGGTTTTCAAACGAAAATGCCGCCCGCCATCTTGTGTGAGGAATTTGACACTTGACAGTTGACGTTTGACATTTGGCACTTGACATCTGTCAGTGGACTGCGCAGTGTGTGTGTGACTGTCTAGTCAATAGTGACTACGTTCTATGCATTTTGGAATGTCTGACCACATTCCCGTCAATTTATTATAATGAATAAGCCTTAAATAAAAATTGACAATAAAAATATAACTGCCAACTGGACCCATTTTGGCAATATCGGTACTTATTTAAGTAATTGTAATGTAAAATTATTGATAAATAGTACCCGCTAAGTGATTCCTTCGTTTTAGAAGGTCAAAATAACTTTGTGATAAAATGAATGTAACTTTAAACTAACCAAAAAATGTTCGTAATTGTATGCATTTTTCGTTAACGGTTTAACATTAATTTAGTATGAAACTAATTGTATCAATACATCTATAAGTTATAATAAGTGTAAGACCTATGGTCTATAAGTATTTGTGAATCAAAAAATATGAGAATAAATCGATTATAACGAGCATTTTCTTGTTTTATTTCTTGAAGTACCTAGTTATTTATATTTTGTTAGCCCTTGGTTGGAAAGCCTGCGAAAGGATTTTTTACCAACCATAAATACAAAGTTGCTAATAATGAAATTTTCAGAAAATTAACAGTGTTCTTGCTAAAGTATCATATTTATAATACATAGATAATATAATAGTAATTTCAGCCATTTTTTACTAGTAACTTAACATAGCATACAAAAACAGAAAATAAACGAAGTTACAAAAAAACGCACTTAAATTATAGCACCAAACAGCATTAATAAGAAACTGCTAATGTTTACAAAAGCTGCCTAGTACTGTAGTGCTAAGTTGTAACGGAAATTATCTATACGTATTTATCTTAAAGCCACTAAAAAATCAATGTAAAAAAATACATCAATTTATTACCTAGCCGGCGCGCTTGTCCTACGTAAGCGACGCTCATAAATATGTGTTAAATTTCAAAAATTTTAAAATATAACTTCAAAAATTTGCGGCAGGATCTGCGCGCGTAGGCGAGTGCCTACATGTTATATATCTTATTTTTCTATAATACCTACCTTCCTATCGTTTTAAAATTCACTAATAATGGTCAGTAAAACAGAAACCATGTTAAAAATATTATTGTTTTCAATGAATTATTATTTGGAACTGCCAAAAATTTACAGGCTTAATCTAATTAATAGATTGCTTAATCTGTTTGATATATAATAATAATAATTTATTTATTTCGCAAGTAACATGGACTCATACTTATGAGTCCATGTTACTTGCGAAACTTGTTACTAACACTTGTTAGTAACAATGATTCTTACAAACTATGTTAGTTAATAAAGGACAAAAACAGATACATTTATAAATTATTACGTAGCATGTGAATCACCGCTGCACTATCCCATGAGAAATTGCACAGCAGTGATTCACATATCTACAGTCCAGTCTGTCAGCGATCATCGTCAGAATGCTGTTGTCGCTAGCCCTCACCCTACTCACCAGGGATGCACACCTTTTGCGCAAAGTCGTATAAAAACAATCCACACGTTCTTCGGCGAACATCCCCGAGGCACTACAAAAGCGAGGAAGCCCCAACA
>DWAJ01001444.1:0-22297 GCA_018238005.1 Eurema mandarina | reverse complement strand
TAAATGGTCAATTCAATAAAAAAAGAATTTTTCAATTCGAACCAGTAGATCCTGAGATTAGCGCGTTCAAACAAACAAACAAACAAACAAACAAACAAACTCTTCAGCTTTATATATTAGTATAGATATAGATATAGATTTAATTTGAGATTATAGTATCTATATTATATATTTTACTCTAGAATATCTTAATACAAAATTTTAACAAATTCGAATCAGTAGTTACAGCGTGACAGTTCTGGTTTTACATTTTAACTTTAAATAATTATACGATAAAATTTCAAATATCTTACCAGTTACAACTTAACAGTTTGTAAAGTGGTATTATTTTTCACAGTTGTAGGACGAATAGGGCCCTGCAATATTTAGAATTCTAACGCTGCCACAAATAAAATTCTTACTTAGGCTAGTCTTTTTAGTAGGTTTTTATTTGAGTCCGCCAATTTCCCAAGTAAAGTTTTCAATTGTTATTTATTTGCTAAGTTTTTAATTATTTATAATTTACTATCGAGCCCCCAGGCTTCGGTTACATATATTATGATGTTAGTTATCCTATCTTTTAAGTTGCATCAAACCGCACACAGTGTGAAAATTTTAAAATCGGTTCAGTAGTTTAGGAGTCAATCGCGGACAAACAACGAGACACGTAATTTATATACTTACGTTAAGATTATCCGACGACAAACATTAAATGTAAAAAAATGCTAAGTCTCTCGATGCAGTCTTCCCATCGTAAAAAGTTTTGAGATCTCATAGTAGCCAAGTCCTATTTCAAATTATTTTGAAGTTATAAATCAACATTTAGTAATTGTTTATGATTACAAATAAATCTGTTTCTGTGTTTGCTTAAGTGCGCTTATCTTACTAATATAAGACTTCTGTTTCGAATTGAAAACATATTTTTGTGTTGTTCATTCAAGAATACTTTAGGCAATATAACATCACGAACAAGGCAGGTATACATAAGGTTACTTCGTAAACAATTCAAGATACCCACAAATTATGTATAAATATAAATAAACAAAAAATATTATATAGTAGCGGACCCGTGCTCACTTCGTTGGGCATAATATTAACAATCCTTTTTTATATCATAGCCTATGGCACTCAGCAATAATGTGGCTTTCTATTGGTGGAACAACTTTTAAAATCGATTCAGTAGATCCCGAGATACCTCTCAAATTCCCTTACAAATGAACAAACAAACAAACTTTACTTCTTTATAATATTAGTATAGATAATGAAGTATTTAAAAAACATTAGGGTTTTTTCTTAATCATAATAAAATATCTCGACATGGACAAAATCGCGAGCCACTGCTAGTTACTAATAATGCAACCTATTAACTAAGTCTTAAATACACATCTTCAGTTTTCATAAATGATAACACGACGTTAACGACATTTATGTGATACCCGTTGCCTTTTTCTGCTTAACACCAACCATTCAATAATAAACCTTAATACAAAGTACTACGAGCTACTTAATTTTAAATAACTTCTCTCGTAGGTTAGGTGTTATGAACAGTGCTTGTAGAAATTAAGCTTTATTGCAGTGACGATAAAGTCTGATTTCGAAGCACAGGATTAGATTCAGGACAATCCTGCATCCGAGATGTTTGCAGTCTATTCAAGATGAGGAGACGAGGAAGGCTCATACTTACGAGACACGCGATTTATATAATACTAGCTCTGGCCCGCGGTTCAACAGGGAAAATTGTTTATTTAAATCGTTCCAGCCGATTAGACGGTATGGTTTGGTATAAAAGACTTAACTCCGAAAATTGATATCATTTCATTGACGATGATTCTGAATATAATACAACCATAGACATATAACGCATAGACATATACTGATAGTCCCTTAATTATTATAATTAATCGGTCCGCAGTAAGTGAAGCCAAAACTGTATGTAATACGTAGCTGATAACAGCACGTTCTTATGCTCGATGACACGTACCCAAGTTCGCCGATAACGAAGCTGCAATAAGAAATTTTCCCTATAAATGTGACAAAATTGAAATTTACTACGAATTTTATTATTCTATGTTAAGTTTAATTATTCTATGAATATAACCATATAAGAAATGTATTTGAATTATGTACGTAAGTGTAGGTGGACAGTGTTTATTTATTTTAATTCATAAGTGAAAGTCGCTTCTTACAGGCAATATGTCAGTAGCCTCTATCCTCAGCTAATGAGTGACTCATAGCCGACTACGGGAGCGGTAATGAAGAAGTTATGTCTACGTTCGTGTATATATTAATCCCTTCAAAGTTCATGCTTTCCTGGTACAACGTCAACGCAAACCGCATGTAAACTTCGCTAATACACGATGATTTTTTTTTATTTTAATTAAATGTTAAGTAAATTAATTTAAGGAATAAAACAAAGGTTTGATTTATAAATGTAATTGTTTATTTACATTGAAGAAATTGATAGAAAAAAATACAAAAAAGAGCCCTTCCTTATATTATAATATAAAACTAAACTAAATACAAAAACTACACACTAAAAATACTAATTACAGTCAAATGTTTCTTTCTATACTATATATACTAAAAATACAATTATAATACAATTATACCTTACAACGTCCCTTTTTTGACGGTGGGAAATCCCGTTACAGAAATTTAAAAATAATATTTAAAAGTTGTGTTTTAAGTCTGGTTATTAATGAGAATAAATCTGCAGGAATCTTCAAATAATGTAACAAATTTATTGCGTTTCCCTTCACTTATACATATTAGATAAACTAACAATAAGCATATACATAGTGTCTTAGTTAAGAATAAAACAGTTTCATTTCATGTATTTACAAATTTGAATTCTCCATAGCATGGGTTATGTGTTGTGTGCTGTACGTTATTCTTCTCGATGGTAACATAAGGCATTGGTACGTTTTATATGCCACAAAACAAACCCCAAGAAGTAATATTAAACCGACACATATGTCCAAAAATAAAAATGGATTACTTTTGAATTTGTCGTCATCTGAACTTGTCAAAGAACGTCGACTCGACTCCACTTCCAGCTTCTTATCAATAGCTGCGATACGGTCACTCATATCAGCCATTATTGTTTCCTTTTCAATGGCCAAAGAATTTTCCATATCTTGTTTAAGTTTATTTAAATACGGTAAAATGTTTTCAAAAGTTGCATTGTCTTTTGTAATAGGTTGTAACTGTGTTGATGTTACACGAGAATTATAAGCAACAATGATCTTTAATATTCTCTCCAATAACGAATTAGTGACATTTGCATTCTTATCAATAATCGTTATCTTAGTGTTGAGGTCGTTAACGAATTTTTGTAGCTGTTCATTGACATTACTTTCAGATTTCGTTGCTTTTTGGACTTCTTCAGTGGCTTTTCTTGCAGACAGATTGAGAAGAATGTCTCGTATATCACTCAGGATACCGTCACTTTCAGTTGAAGTATTGTTTCTGTAGGTCGTGTGTCTTAGTGCAGGTCGACCATAACACGAAACTCCATCAATATTTTCTTGTGAACTTTCGTCTAATTTGATTGCGGTTATTATTGATCCCATTTGTCTCTTCAATTTCACGAGCATGTCACAAGGAATGGGATTTCCGCCAAGACTGAGAATTGAGAAGTAATTTGGTCCATTCTCGTTGTATTCAATTTTCGTTATTTTGTTATAATCAATTATAAGGTTACGCAAGTTTTGAACGTCGTAAAATCTTTCGCTTTCTAAATCTTGTATATCGTTGTAAGATAAATCAAGTGTCTCCAAATATATTAGACCTCGGAAAACACCATAATTAAGTACTGTTATTTGATTGTGAGAAATATTAAGTATATTTAAATTGTTATTGTCTTTGAATACTCCCGGTTGAATAAATTTAATTTCGTTGAAACTCAAATCTAAGAATTTCATTCGGTCCAAATTTGAAAACGCTCCAAGTTCAAGAGTTTTTATATCATTATTATCCATCGATATAGTATTCAGGTTTTTTAAATTATGAATTCCTATAGATGTAACATTCGTTATGTTTGAATGCGACATTTGGACATCTGTTATTGGTGAAGTAGTCATGGCATTAGTAAATATGATTGTATCAGTAATGCCAGATAAAAATAGTTCTTTTAAATTTGGTAAGATTTCAACAGATGTAATATTTAACTTCAATTCTTTGTTAAAACATAAATCTAAGTGCGCTAGTTCTTTGCACTCAGAAAATGCGTCTAGGGGCATATGTTTGATATTGTTATACGATAAATTTAATGTATTTAACAACGTTAATTTAGCAATAAAGTTTGAAGATATGTCAGCTATAAGGTTGTGGTTTAAGTAAAGAACTGTAAGATTTGCTAAATGTGAAATGTTAACATCGATATATTTTATCAAGTTGTACGACAAATCAAGAATATTAATTTGGCTTGTATTAAAAAAGGCGTTATAACTGATTTCTTTAATAGCACTGTGCGACATATTAAGGGTTTCAAGACTCCACATCTGATTGAAAGAACTATTCTGTATAGCTGATAAGGATGTATTAGAAATATCTAAAATTGGCAATAGAGCCATCCCTTTGAAAGTATTGGTTTCTAGAACATGAGACAAAGGGCAACCGGAAACATAGAAATCAACTAAATTTTTTAGACTTTCAAATGACTGTGCTTCGATGTGTGTTATATTGTTTTGCGATATATCTAAAACTTCCAGTTCTTTCAGTTTGACAAAATCAAACTTTTTTATCGTTTGAATGAAATTGTTCTTCAATGACAATAAAGTTAGTGCCCCGAGTTCGCTAAATCGGCCGTCTATATCAGCGATGAAGTTATTTGACAAATCGAGTTTTATTAAATCATGAAGATTGATAAAGGCCGTTGACGACACAAAACGAATTTGATTATCATTTAAAAATAGATTCCTGAGGTGGTCTATGCCAGTGAAAGCAACGTCTTCGATGGAGGTTACGTTTTGAAAGCTCAGATCAAGTTGCGAAACCATCATCAAACCTTTAAATGTGCCATTTGTCAGAGGCCCTTCTATATTATTCTTTTGAATGTCAAACATTGATATAACTTTGCCATCAAATATTAACACAGGCAATGCTCTTATTTTATTATAGGATAAATCTATAGAATAAAGGTCACTAGCATTCAAAAACATTTGCTTGTCTAAATTCACTAGTTCGTTATTGTTTAATTTTAAACTTCTTAATAAAGGCATAGCGTTAAATACATTATTCTCGATAATAAATATCTTATTATAACTTAGATCTATTTCTTCAACGCTGTTTAATTTTTCAAAATCTTTGAAAGTAATGTTTTGTATATTATTGTTATTTAAAAACAAAGATTTGAGTTGTGTAAATCTTAATAAAGATCCATTTACATCGCCGATGTTGTTGTAGGCCAAATTTAAATAAACCAATTTTTTTATTCCTTCAAACGAAAGTATGTTAACGTATGATATTCTGTTATACGACAAGTCCAAATGTTGCATGTTACCAAAATGGTCAAATATTCCATCTCTTATCTCAGCTAAGTTATTGTAAGACAAATCCAGGTTCACTAAATTGTTGAAAATATGTTCTTCTTCAATGATTATCAATTCATTTATGGAGTTGTGGGAGTAGTCAAGTTCACGTAATTTGGGCAATTCAGAATATGAGCTCAGTTTTCCTGTTCTTAAAGAATTGTAGGATAAGTTCAAGAGTTTTAATTCTGCCATTGATTCTAATTGTGGAAAATTGGAATGTTTATCGTTACTCAAGTCCAAGCTGACAAAACAATTTATTTGATACATGTTATATGTACTTCTGAATTTTGGTATTTCTCCCTCATGTGCGGATTCTGTAAAGCGTAAATGTACTGGGTAGCAACTTCCACCGTTAAGAAGGCGTATTTCCTGCTGATAGGGACAATAATTTGGGTAATCAAAATCAGCGAAATCAAAACATTCCAACTGTAAGCATGTATTCGCTTGTTGTGTCGGTGTATAATCGTAGGTGCAATCCATTTGTAATGAGCATTTGAGCAACTTTAAGAACAACAAGAACAACACTGAAACAAAAAAATAATTTACCCATCTCATCTAATAAGTATGAGTGTTCGATTGTACTGAAATTATGAAAAATACCAAATGTTTAGAATAAAATTATATAATTATGATTTATGTAAATCTTATGAAAAATTATCACAAAAACGTTATGTAGAATAGGTTCAAAAACTTACAAATGAATTCCATCGTTGGTCGATTTATGTCTGTATATAAATTCTATTAAAAAAACTTCTCAGAATCTTAATAATGCTCCATGTAATGATATCACATTATATTATTTCAAATACTTATAAATTATTAGTACTACTCTCATCGAGCGTTACTCTCAAAATGTTATTATACAAATGATACATACCTATTGACATCTAAACACCCACGCGGCTTAAAATTTAGAGATACGAATGCAATATTCATTTTATTTTGTACTTGAAGACTTGATCAATAATAATATACGTAATACATTTATGTTCCATTATAATTTGAATTTGATGATTCAGGATTATGACAGTTGGAATGTTCAATAATCTAATTAGCAAGAAAAAGAAAGAAACATGTTTTGCAAAGCACATATTATATAATATGTTACGGCTAATACCCGAAGTGCGGCTACACCTAGTTTTAGCCGGATAGAACTAGGTGTTGCCACTTACTCTTGGTTAAACCTAGTAGGAGCCGATTGTTTTCGGGTGGAACTAGGTCTATCCTTCATCATGCCGGCTACGACTAGGTTCAGCCATTCCCTGTTGGATAAAATTAGGTCTATCCGATATCATTCCGGCTAGAACTAGTTTTTTTATTCTTTTAAAACTAGGTGTAGCCGCACTTCGGGTATTAGCCGTACCATATACATTAAAACAATACACAAGACACTTTACAATCAAATAAACAAAGACAGGCAAAGAAAAGAATATTCAATGTTGGAGTTAGATATTGAAGTTGTTAACAGCTTATTAATAGCTCCAAAACCGAGAAATGCTATAACGAAAGCATTCAATTTCTAATGCTATGCTTTCTTAAGTTGTGTATAATATGTCGAGAACCACAACAAATTAATGGTAAAGTCGTTATCAACACGTTGTTCGGACGTGCGTTTATCGCAGACTGCACACAATGTCAATACTTGCGACTATGTATATGACTTTTAAGTTCCCGTGTAGGATTATCAGTTTAGTTATTTTAGATCGATACCTACACAGTGTTGAGGATTAATGTTGTAAAACTTAAACCGTAGATAGAATCCCCCATGAGCTTAATGTGTGTATAGATTTGATCCTGACGCAGATTTTTGAAAGGTCCTTTACGGGTTTACGGACAGAGGTGGTTACTTTCGATCTGTATTTTTAATTTCATTCTTACATAGCTTTAATAAGATTCATTAAAAATGATTGTGGCAGTACACTATGAAAGCACACTTTGAATTTGAAAAAGTAATAAACAAAAAGAATAATATGAACAAAATTGAAATCAATGTCTTTTCTTCTATTATAATTTGTGTCAATTAGCTGTATTACTATCGATAAAACACCGCATTAATATTTATAAATGCATGTAAATTCTACAAATAACATAGATTCGTTGATAAATTATAACCTGCCCGGATTGCCTTGTTTACAGTTCAAAAGGGTTGCTACTCCAAATTAAGGGTGATATTTTTACGATGTGGTGACATTATAGGGAAAGTTATTTGAAGCTTCAGGTGATGAATATCATGTGAAGAATGAATTTTATTTGATGTAGTTTATGGCAACACTGTTAAGCTGCTTATTGACTTATAAAATTTTTATAGTAAATATTTATTTCGTATTAGTCTACTTGTTATTCAGCACCTTGAGTATAACAGGGATATATTGAACAAGATTTAATTAGTAATAGGTATTTGTTGTACTAGATTTAGAATCAGAATTGCAATTTTTATTTGCATTTGTCTTTAATCCTTATTCACATGAAACTTTAACAGAAACGAATATGTTAAACAGTTTTAAAATTGTACCGGAAGTTACGAATTGTCATATACAGATAATGGTTAGAGAGAATTAGCTACTTGGATTTTTTAAGCACGTTTATTTATTGATAATAAATTTTATTACTATGAAATACGATTCATATGATTCGAAGATTCTCCTATACTACGACAGTCAAAATCATAATTTGCATTAAAGACGTATGACTATGCATATAATGGTTTCTCATGGATGCAGTTCTTAAGACTAGACCAAATTAGAATACTTCCCCAGTGGTTTGGCTAAAATCATCTTTAAAACATTGCTTCAAAGTGTCACATACAAAGTTTTGGGACAAAAAGTACAGACAAATCGTTAATCTGCTTAAATTATTGTTTTCATATTAATACTGGTTTCCACAGCTTTATTAATAGCTCATTCGTTCGGAAATCTATTATAGCCTCGCTCGCACAGCTTCGCATTCCAATTTCGATATTTATAGTTAATTAATTTATCTGGACTGGACTTTTATGATTCCTGATAATTTATGTAGTAAGTTATTTCGCGCTAAGTGAAAGCAATTATGTAAGCGGCTTTGTGGTGGCCGAGTCGAATTAAGAATGTATCGATTACTAGTTGTTCCGTGCGGGTTTGCTTATGTTAGATACGATTTATGTATTCGTAACAGACTGACAGAGATTATAATATTATTTCAATTATGACTTTCGTCTTTGATATGTAGGTATATTATATACAAAGTATCAAGTACGGATAGGGAAACTATTAATACTATAAAAATCCTCTCCTCTCGTTACGATAAAATAATACGATTAATTTATCAATACAAAGTGATCTCTTTCAGAAAGTAATATTTTTCACGGTGGCAGATCCATGTCGCTGGGCTGAGTTGGCTCGCCCGATATGGAAGTTATAGAATTTCAAATGGAATTTTATTTCTTAATCATGAATAAAATATACAAAATATAATAAATTAGATGACAACGTAAATGTACACGCAGTTCGTAATAACTTATTAACTGAATAATTTTAACTTATAAAACAAACCCAACAAAAGAAAAATAAGCAAAACCTCGTTTTAACTTTAACAATATAAGAAAAATTGTAAAAATTGAAGGGACAGCGCGCCAAAAAAGTAATTCGAGTAACTTTACAAAATCGAGTGAGAATTTCAAAAGATAAAGTTATACAGATTTCATGTAAATTGACTTTAGTTATTAAAATACTAAATAAAAGTCGTGGTCGAGGAGATACTTTTATTGATACCTACGTTTTTTTATTACACAGTAAACAAAGGAGCAGGAGCCTAATAATAAGCTCCACAGTCAAAAAAGAGGAAAAGGAAAAAACTTATTACAAAGGAAAACAAAAGGATAAAATAAACGAAAAATTGGGAGAAACGGCCTCCGGTATGTTCAACTGGAGCATAATGGTGCCCTACCGGTCAAAACCCACCAGTGTTCCGTAGCGGGAGTACTCACGAAGCGTCCTATTTAGATTAACGGCATATCTACCAATCTATAGTTATTTTTAATATTTTCATAACCAGTTACAGTGACGTAACAATATGAGAATTGTATATTTCTTTCACGAACATAACCGCGTTGGTTCTTCATATTACATAAGGAACAGTCATAATGAAGAAAATCGCGGGACTTTATAGCTAGAATGTGAGTCACCTGGGGTTAGGTTATAAATAACTAACCTATGTATAAATCTAGAATTGTGACGGCCGCTCCAAGATGGGGTCGTGAAACTTTCCCTGAATAAAATATTGTTGCACAATTTTAATAGATAGCCATGAACTGGGATAAAGTGCCGATCTTTGCTGATTAATAGAAGTTCCAGTAATGTTTGTTGGAAAAACAGGTTTTATAAAAGAATTTTGTTAGTGTCCTCTTATATTAGTAGTTATTAGTCTGTATCTTATTTTGTTTACCGCAGACAACGTTCCCATGGCAATACAGTATAATAAATAATAAAGGGTATCCTTTGATATTAAATTAAATGTCTCACAGAAACTTAATAGTAGCCTACGTGTTTTTTATACTATATGTATACATATTGATGCTTAAAGTAAGAACTAAAGGAAAAATAAAGGATAAGTATACAAAGGAGGTAACGATGTACAAAGAAGGATGGGAAGGGAAAAATGGGCATCCTTGCTCCCAGGATGACGCCAGATTTCTGGGAGAGGGTACCACCGCGGGCAAACCGGTCTAATTTATCCTAATGGTGTGGTTCTACCACCGTCCATTCAGTTCAATTACTCAAGCAAATTTTATGAAGCCAACAACGTGCGGGAATACCCCAAAAGTTGTCACCGATAGATCTAAATATTTGTAATAATAAAAGTTTGTCGATCACAAAAGCGATCGAAAGCTGCTCCAGAAAATTCTTTCGAACTCCGACGTTCCCTATTGTGTGGTGACGCTTATGTAATGGCAGTTAGTATTTTGTTTCGTGAATTATTGCTGGAATTGAGTGATTATTATAGATTCGTTGTGGTTCCGTGATAGAAATTTATTGATATTTAACAATTTTTTTGCTTATGAAACTATAAGAATTTAACTATTACAACGAGTAATAAAAATTGTCTCACGGTATGTAGCATTCTTCTTGTCAAACACTTATTTGATACACAGATCAACGGAACTGTGATCAAAATTAACAGTGGATACCATTCTTATAAATTTGTTATACACAAACAGTCAAACTCAGTGTATCTGTTAAGAAACACACACCACACACACACACTAAAAGTCAGGGCTATTTTGATAAAAGTCCTGTAAAGATTTTCCTATGAAAAAAATAAAGTGTCAAATATAAAAAAGGCTCGGTTATCCAATATAAAAAAGACTATCTATAAAGATATAGTCATCGAAAAAACTAAGTTATGTACATAAGCAATTTATATATTTTGCCTCTAAACCATCACTAAAATCAATTTAAACTAGCAATATAGATGTAAATTTAATTAGACATCCAAGTCTATCGGGAATGGCACATTAGTTAGTAATTAAAAAGTAATTCCCCCGTTAGAGGCCCCCGATGCCTCCGAAATGAAACGACCTTTAATTAAGGGCCTATGTCTGTGTGTCTGCACGAAACAGACACATGTCGGGATACCCTTTTCATTGTTGGTGACGGAGGGCGTCCCCTACTATTTGCTTCTTGAGTTTCATCATTTTCGAAGAAATAATGAGATTCTCTATGCGCTTCTTTTCACAAAAAATAAATTTAAGTCTTTATGACTTATCTCATTGATTTCAGGTGGCAACCTGAAGGTTATAAAATCTGGATTAAGTTCAAGTTAAGTACTAAGTTTTTTGATTCCAAATGTAATGATTATAATGCAATACATACATCATTTCAATTGAATCATCAGCCAATTACTATCTCGGTAGGTACTTAATTTATAAAATGTTTTTAATTACAATTTTGAAGGATGTAAAGTTTTTGTTTTCATTTTAATCTATGATAGGTAATTGAAAATGGTTTTAGTCCGTATTATATTATAATAAAAAAACAGAATCAAGTTTTAACCCTAAATCTAAAGCAAAATATAAATTTTATAATTAAAAATAGCTTATTAAAATAAAATCCATTTATCTCTATCCTAGTTCCTTGTACATTAATCAATGTATTTCCCAAAAACCAAATCCAAAAATTATTTGCTTCACATAATAATATTAATATTTTTGATTCGAGATTTGAGTGAGTTTTCAACAGATAGTACCTAGAAGTGTCATGACACTCGAGGGAATATTGTTCAGCGTTACCACAATTTGAATTTCAAACAATTCGCACTTGTTTTATTAGTAATTGAATGTAATGTAACTGACTCGACGGGGAGGCGAATTTTAATTAATATCTAAAAATCAATACTTTTTTATTGATACAAATTTATTGTTTTTTGTTTCGTTCTTAGTTTAAATGTACTTTGGATAGTTCTTCACTTAAAAATGAAATTGACATTTAAAAAGAAAGCCAATAAATAAAAAGTTGAGTAGAAAATAACATCTTATTCTAAACGAGTATTAAGTGAGTTTGCAATGAGTTTAAAGTTTCTTAGTAGAGGGTGGAGGGGTGAACAAGTCTCTCCAACTGAATATTCGGTACAGAGATAGGTACAAGGGATGTCTGGGGAAATTCCATACATGTGGAATACAAGTGAATTTTTGACACTAAATATTAAATGTATTGAATGTGATATAGGTGTAATTACATAGTATAATACAAAGTCGCATTGTTCTGTCTATCCGTCCCTGTGCTTAAATCTTTAAAACAATGCGATTTTCATGCGATTTTTTGTCATATAAAGTGTTTCGAGAGAAACGTCGTTGTAATTTAATCGCAGCCATCTTATTTTTTTCTGAAAAAGTCTTTGGCATTTGGGACTTACTACTCCGCGGAACTTCGCATCAAGTTACGAGATTTTGAACTCTGCAGATGAATCGGACCATGGCATCCAACACGACAAGCGACATTGCGATCGTCGAATACAAGTGTACCTACATGAGATTGACAGCGAGGGTGACGAAACCAAATGTAAATCCAATACATTTGTTATTGTATCTTCTTATTTTTAAAAGAGCAACTATCAGAGTTTCTTGCCGGTTCTTCTCTGTAGAAACTGCATACTGAACCGGTGGTAGGTATATGTTTTGTCATACGGTGACTATTAAAATTAGTGTTACTTTATGTAGCCTAGTTGAATAAAGATACGTTTGTTCGTATCTACGTCGTAATATACGTCGTTACTTCAGAGAGCCTTAAAGTACTGCCGAAATTAACAACGATTTATCTGCAACGATTTCTTATACTCTGTATCGGGTTTATATGTATGTACATAGGTCAATTTTTTTATACATTAGGTTGTCTGGTTAAAATCAGTGTTATGTGATAAGGCCGCCTATGATGTCGAATTTTGTAATATGTATTAGTTTGTATTTTTATTCTTTTCTTTTAAGGGTATAATTTAGTGTAGTATCCATGTAGTCTAATGTCTTATGCTCTCATGAAGACAGAGGTAGGGAGATTCAAGAGAAAGGTTTATATTTATAAGTTTGTATCTATACATCATATTATATGCGAGCGAAGCCGGGGCGAGTCACTAGTTAATTAATAAATAAAAGCACACGTTCGATAAATCTGCACAGATAAATCGTTACGATATTTGTATAGTTGTTGATGTCCGCTCCGCTTATCTACATCCAGCTCATGTATCTAAGCGGGAATGCAACCCTTAAGCTAAAGCCGGCAATGGCTCGTGTATTGTGCGGAAACAGGCCAAATGCGGGATGCGGTCGGTTGCTACATTGGCGAAAATATCCAATATTGCCAGCTGGAAGTTTAGTAATGTTATGCTTGAAGGCAATATTATACAAGCAAATTGATAATTAAAAAAAACCCCTTTAAAAAACTACTGTTTTCAACAAAGAAAACATAAATGAATAAAGAAAAACAGGCAGTTGTGAAATAAGGTATGTAACAAAAGGTTGAATAAACAATTTTACTATTTTTTTATATTATGTAGTATTATAACAAAAACTAAATATTATATCATTTCAAAATTGATATTAATATTAAAGAAACTTCGGTCTGATATTCATAATAATTAAATAAAACAATCCCTTACGGCATTCTCAAAAAAATACTATCAACCAAGTTTTATTTGTAAAAGAGAAAAAGTAGCTTAAGGCATTATAATTTATCATAAGAAAGTTTAATTGGGCTTCATGACGGATAAGTTCGGTGTGTTTTAATCTCTTGAAGTTTTCATGGGCGGTTTTTGTGAAATTAAACGGTACAGATGTATGAAGTATATGATATGAAATGTTTATATAGCAGTATTATGCATTTTTTATATAGCAAAAGTCAACATCACAGGGAGCCAGGAGCGTCTGAAAAACAGCGCGGTCTCGGACTTCGGTTTCGGGACAGCACAGGCTTAGACGCTTCCTTTTGTTTTCTCATTTTAATTAAATATTCATAAAATGTTTGTTTGTATTTGTATGTGCAGAAGACAATATATTTTATTTTATTTTTTATTTTATATGAAAGTCCACGCGGACGGACTCTCGAGCAACAGCTAATAATAAATAAATACATATATAATAATCATGAACTCATCAAACAAACAAAACAATAGAAATTCAAATGACCATAGCTAGCGAGTATCTTTATGAAAAACGTGAATATTCAATTCGATAATTTCGTCCGTTACCAATTATACGGTTTAGTTTGAATTTGAAATAATGTTAATGAATAATTTACATAGTTCAAGTGATTTCGCAAATAGACCGGTGGCATTAACAACGGGCCGAAATTAAATTAAGCTCGTGTTTTGTTCGCTGTTTTAGTTGAATGTCTGATGTGCTGTATACGTAAAACGGTGTAAGCATAATTTGTCAGTTGCCTTAATATAAGTTCATAAGGATGTGATAATGTCGGCTATTTGTTTAATTATTGTTCTAGAAAAGTAGCCTTAGATTTATAAAACAAAAATTCCTATTCAATGTTTTATTTATTTCTTCAATGTATATGAGACGTGTAAAAGTAGGAAATACCGTGCGACTGCAAAGCCAGGTATATTTGTTCGTGTGTTTGTGATACCCTTCAAAACGCCAAATCTACTAACCCGATTTTACCCCCTGTCCGGAATTTGGCTTTTGAACAATTATGGGCTGGCGTTTCTTTGACTATCAGGAGTGAGTCCGGCTCGACTCACCACTTCATAGTATAGTATATTTAAACTAACAACTCACAAACATAATATTTGAATCCTACACGAGACTGCTTAGCGCGTAGACAATAGACAGTAGACAGTCGTACGGAACAGTAAAATTACACCTCCATCGAAAACTAATTACCCTGGCCTAAGGTAAATGTCCGCAGTTCCATAAATAGATTAGCTGCTTGTCAGTACCCAGGCGAATCTATTAAGCTCGTTATTTCCGGACGCTGGCGTAGATTGTATGGATGGTGTATGGGTGTATGGGAAATGAGAAATGTGAGCGATACATCCAATCATTTTTGAATGTTGATTTTCGGTGATCGGTTCGTGTATGTATGATTTATGTAGGAGATGTAAATAATACATAGTGTATTTAATGCTTCTAGACTTTGCTCTTTAGTCAATTTACAATAACATTTTCTGTAGTACTAATAATATTATTTACATCAACATAAATATCCATTAGATTAGATAGTAGATTACACGAGCTCGAAGTTATCCTATGTCGGGATAGGCCTAATGCTATGTCGAGACTCGCACAAATTGGTTCCTTAAAAATTCTTAGCATACCTAATATGTATTTTTGTACTAAATTAACAAGTTATCAACTTTTTTAATTTGTACTATCTTTGTTATTTTGTCCCGTATAAATAAAAAAACAAGATAGGCATCAGGAACCAATAAACGTAAACATTATAACATTACATAGTATAAAATAAAATCGCTTCCATCTGTCTGTCCCTATGTTTGCTTAAATGTTTAAAACTACGCAACCGATTTTCATGTGTTTTTTAGAATAGATAGACTGATTCAAAAGGAAGGTGTATATCTATGTATAATTATTCTAAATAAAAAAAACGAAAAATACAATTTTATCAAAACTATTAACTAATTCATAGCGAGAATTATCGCACCAAAACTAGGCTTATAGCATTCCGCTAGCCAAGCCGAATCTAGCCTCTATATCTGAAATCTACAATTCGGGCGCAAAGCTTGAAAGCAATCGATTTCCGGCCTATTCGACTTTAAACGGGAATCAAACTCGATATCCGAGGATTTAGCGTGGACTATACTGGCTAATGAATGGAGTGAATCAATTGCATTCCTGTGTTGTTTCACGGTTTATATAGTAATTTAATTTTTTTATTCAAATATAGAAGCTTCTAGAACTTATGTTGTCTGTTTGATGTCTTATTTTTAATTTAAAATCAGCCAGCTACGATATTCTACAATAAAAAAAAAATTAACTGCAGCACTCGAAATTCAAAGTTCTAATCTGTTACATCAGCATCAGACAAAAAAAATAAAGTAGTTAATAACGGTTTAACAGTCTATAGATAGCATTTTATTAGTTCTATTTTAAGTTACTTATTCCTGAAAACCACATATCTACAAGAGAAAAAAAAGTGAATATTTCAGTTTTTAAACCATCCGCTTGAAGCTACCAATCTACTAAATATGTCTCAGATGTTCCTTTGCTAAGTCTATATGTAGCGTATAATAAATAATAATACATATTAATAATGTTATCATTATTAAAACCGCTGTTTAATTTCTATGTAGAAATAATTTAATTCTCACTTTATCTTGCATTGTCTTGTTGTACATATAAGTTGGAATCTCGAACTTACCTGGAAAAAGTAAAATAAAATATTATTTACAATCATCTCTGCAACAATGACAATACCTTTAATCTATCTTTGAATTAAAGGTTATTGTAAGTTATTTAAATGTATGTTTTTTTAATATGCATGTTTTTTTTTAGTGGCGGATTGCAGTGGACAGTACAGAGGCAAAACCTTCTTCAGATTAAAAAAAAACCTATCATGATCTACATCTCTTCAACATCTATCATGTTGGAGATCTACTTATACTTCTGGGGTAAGTAGCCGTATAAATTACGTAGCTGACAGAAACACCTCTCAAATTGTTCTTAAGCTTTCTCACGTGGAATCTTTCCCAGTATCTAAGAAGACTCAACGTCATCATTTACTTCTGTTCAAGCAAAACCAGTTGAAACTGGTTACTCTATCTCCTAACCAACATCTCCTATTGGTCTAGATAAAGATAATACTTTCGAAGTTTGTGCCACAATATCTGAAGCAGCGACCGCATCGTCGTTTCAATTCAAAATGCCAGCAACATCTGGATACCTGCCAAGTATACAAAGTTTCATCAGAACGCCTGAAAAAGTACCTCATTTTAATATACATGGACAATAATCAAGATTTTGACACTAACACTGATTTTTGTCAAGGAAGGAACTAAAAGTGAGAAGCGATAAAGTTAAAACATTAAAAGATATATAGGTATAAACCATAGATTATATTCGTAGTAATGTTAGAATGAAGAAGAAAGATTCTAATTTCATTACAATAAAATACTATTATAACATGTTAAACTTGACCATGTTGGACAAGTTGCTTAGAAGATAACGATACAGACCAAGTAGGAAACATCAATATTTTCTAAGTAAGAAGTCTAGTATGTATCCGAATTTTACTTTTGAAAGGTTTTCTTTATAAAATTAATAAAATCAAGCTCATTGTAGTAAGAGAAGAGAAAGAGTTAGGGAAACTGAGGCTAATCAATAATTGCTGCTTATAGTTTGTTTTAATATAATCCTTTTCTTTCTTTAAATTATTTCATGGGAAAAGATCAATTGAAATTGCTTTTTTTAAAAATGCTACAACCAAAACACAAATCACTAAAAGCATCACCATTTGAGACTGTGCTATTTTGTAATCTTTACACTATTGTATGGCAAATTGGAAAAGATAAAAATGCTTTTAAGAAAACGTTTCAGAGTCAAGTAGCTATTCTCAAACGGTTACATAGAAGTCTGCGAGGAATTGTGAAAGCATTGTTGGAAGATTTTTTCAAAACGCAACGCTTAATTTCTTGCTACGTAAATGTAAGGCGCTTTATCGCTTTTGTTTTTGTCTTTACACGTAAAGCTTTTATTGTCATGAGTTTTTCAGTGGCTTATGTTAGTCAATGCAGCAATTAAAGGAGTTTTATATGACTTATTGTGTATAACATCTAGATGGTTTGCGCATTTTACAGGTAATGTTGAAGGAGATTTAAAAAGAAAAACGAAATATATGTTATAAATAGTTCGTCTATATAGAAAATTCCATTCCTTTTTCAAACATAATATTTGAATTATTATAAATAATTAATACTAATATAATTATTATTTTTCTTTTGTAGTTCTGTTTTAATAAAATAGTATAACATCGTTTATTTATATTATTGTCTATTGACTTGACTAATTTGTCATATAATTATCCATGTTGTTTTACTGCTACTCCTTGTGGTTGAAACCATATACGAGTACTTATCGTTCCTGTGTCAATACCAATAATATTACGTATCTGATATATCAACTTGTTACTATTAGAGTTGACCCTACCCGTACGCTAAGCACTGCAAAATATTCCTAGGACTATTTTGAATAATTACAAGTTATTATATAAAAACTGTTTTGCTTTCCTCGTATCGTATTATGTAAACATATCTGTCTCGGATATTAAAACACAATTATAAAAAAAATATGTGTAGCGCATTGTATAAACAATATCATAAGGCTTGCATTTTGTTTTGATTAAGTCTGTGGAAATTTTAAAAACAATACCTCGTTAAATCATTTCGTACAGATAAGGGACTAATTTTATCAATATAATTTAGATAAATCTGTAACAAAATTAAGAAAGATGTGATTATTTTTTTGTATGTTTGTTTAAATGAAATAAACTCCGAAACTACTGACTTGTTATCAATTCTTCCCGGAAGAATGCTGCGAATCTGTCACATAACATAAAACATAAAACAACTTAACTCTTGGTCGTTTCCCTGTGTCTGATGATTCTGACTTATTATAATAATGATTATTTCAAATTAAACCATAACCATTGCAGCTTGACATTGAAAATCTTATCCGACATCTTACACATAAACAAGACTCAGCAATGGATGTTAAAACCTTTTTCAAGCCAATATACAACGTGTAACAGAAATGCGTGGTAATATTTAAGGATCGCAAAGAATACCCTATTTAAAATGAATGTATTAAAAATTCATTTCATTTGAACTATTTATAATCAAGATATTGATTTTATATTTCTATTGACCAGCATATCGATTTTTAAATTTATCGACACTACAACATCACTTTAGAGCTATCAGCTGTTACGTGACAATGACCACATGACACTATGACAATGCATTTCATTGAAAAAGTTACTGTTGTCTCGGTCATTAGAATTGAAAAGTGATGTAACACTTTTGTTTTGATTTTTATATTTTCGATTTAATTGATGAATAAATAAAATAATAAATCTCAAATATGTTTATTTTATTGCGGGGACTTGTATATAGACTATCTATGAGCATCTGAACATCACGCAAAAATATGACCACACATTTCTGTTACACGTTGTATACTCGTATAAAGTCCAACACCCCGCCCAACAGGCAACACATTAACATCCACTAAAATCCGCGAAACGATTACGAATTTTACACAATTGCCGTGGAACATCCATTAAGCTGGAAAACTTAATTCATTTGTCAATCGCAGCCGCTATTAAAGCACACTTAACAATTGCATCAGTGACCGTTTTGCTGTCAAAAACACGTTAAGCGTTACATTCATCACCCCTCTATTGTAGCTAACGCTTTGTAACGTTGTGTACTATGCCTATTGCCTTTATGTAATTGTGGTTTGATTGCAAATGTATGTTGTGAAAATTCATGTAGTTTGTCTATTGTATTTTTAAAGTGAGATCTATTCTTATATTATTGATTACAATGAAATTGAGATTTTGAAGTCTAGGGAAAAATAGGCATTTGAATCGATTTTAACTATTAATTATAGAGTAAGCGTCATAATGTACTCGGTATGAACTTATAGCATTCTAATTTAAAAGGAACAAAAGAATGCTAGTAAAATCCTATTATGAACTTGAATGTTAGTGAAAAACTGAAATTTGTCGAGAAGGTTGATTGAAGATTAGATACATAAAAAATTTTACCATCCCATTATTTCTACGGGAATGAAGTATAATATGAACTATATGTATTGCTTATATGCAAACAAATATTTTATATTCAAAAGTTATACTCGAAATAACAGTTATCTCGTATACCTTATGCTTTGGAAATGACCGCGGAAGATTTTAGTTGATCGTAATAATGTTTGGGAAAAGCAATTGCATTTGATACGAACAATGACCTATGCTACTAGATGTGTCTTTACATCTTTATTAAATTAATACATTCTATGAGATTCCCATGGCTGTTTCTATTACCATTAAAGAGCTGCCGATAGACAGTTGCAATTAGGTGAAATTTGGTATTTCATACTTATAAACATTGTATTTGTGACAAGAAGCAAGAAAGGAGGGAAAGGAAAAAAGAGTTCGGTCAATGCACATAAAGTGAAATATTTAAAAAGACGACATTATTTGAGATCACCCTACTAGAATAGCTAGTCTAATTCGGTAATTTAAAAATATAAATGTAGCATTTTATTGTATTCCCCTACGTGTAGTACCTTCCAACATTGTGTGAAATGGAACGGGTAAGTTTTAAATATATTAGCAACTGATAGCTCAATAATAGATAAAATTCAGGCTAAAGATATGGCTCAGCCGCTCTTCAAATTGCTTTGCACCTATTACTTGTGACCGTGATTGGCTTTTTCTCGCCAGACTAATTCTGGGTTCTCTAAAGAAGTATGGTAGAAAGAGGAGGCCTTCACCCAAATAGGATTCGCATCATCATAGAATTATTAACACTTACTAAACTAATAACTAACTTACGTATTTCGTAAGACTAATAATACACATTTGCAATGTGAAAATTTAATAGTGTGAAAATAAAAGGCTTTCATTATTATTGACATTATTATTATGTGTGACGTCATAGAAACATCTAGAACTTTAACCTCACGTAGCATTAGGGGTCTCTAAATAATGTACAGTTATGGACGTAAATTTCAGAATTCGGCGTAATTGTGATTCAGTCGCATCGAATTCGACTCGATGGCTATCTGTTGGAGCTGAATTATTTATGCGTTTTGATATGAATAGTTACTGGACATTGAGAGAATTAATTTTCGTGTTGTGCTGCGATTTTGTGGGCAAATGATTAGATTATTAATTTTAATCATATAATTATTAATCCTAATCTATACTAATATTATAAAGAAGTAAAGAACCAAATTTAAAACTTCTTTCACCAATAGAAAGCCACATTTGCCGAGTGTCATAGGCTATATAAAAAAAGGATTGTTAACATTATGCCCAACGAAGTGGACACGGGTCCGCTGGTAATATTTTAAATGCGAAAATTTATATGTGTGTTTGTTGCTATTTCACGAAGAATTAATTACTGAATATTTTGGGCTGAAATTAGAATTTGACTAACGAAATCATATGCCATAGAAACACGTTTAAACAAGCCACGGGGTGTAGCTTTTTCCGCTTTTCCATAACTAGATGACAATAATTTACTAGAATTACGAGTATTATTACACGCTAACATTACATAAAAATATTTTGACAAAAAATTAACTATTTAAGATTAAAAAAAAACATACCTATGTTATACCATAAGTTATTAGTTGTGAATACTATGAGTTGTGAAAATCGGTAATAAATAACCTAGTGAGGTTATTCGTCACCGATTTTCCTTTGACTGAAACTATGTATAGAGATTAAGGCGAATAGTGATAATCCGATAAGCTCTGGGTGTGTGTTGGCGATTAAGCTTTCAGGCTCTGTCCCAAACAATGAAGTTGCTTCATGAATCGATGAACTTATTTTGAGTGATTATTGAGTCATAGACAAAAGTAGAATACGCTACGAGGACATATTTTTCTATAAAGATATATAGAAATACTAGTTTTTACCCGCAGCTTCACTCGTATAAAAATATTCGTTTTTTAAATAAAAAGTTAGGCTTCTTTTGTTCATTGAAATACGTTCAAAAATATGTGTACAAACTTAAATAATTTCGGTCTTATATCGATATAATCGAAATATTTAATTTAGCAGTTGTTATAGCAGTCTCAACTAGCAGTAGAATTTTCTAAATTGCTTTAAAATAAATAATGCGTTAATTTTATAACCTAACTAATACAAACATGTTAACACCGAGCCATAACTCGTGTGAAATTGACATACTAATTACACATTCTGCGGTGACAATAATATCTACAAAAGCCTTTTAAAAGGCTCATTCACATTTTCCAAAAGTCGCAATTTTTACTCTAAAGACTAAATACTATCTTTAATATATTTTTATAGGCAACTGTAGAAGTGAATAAACTTGACGTTAAATTGGACTTTTTTTTTTTTTTTTTTATATAATAGGGGGCAAACGAACTGGCGCGTCACCTGATGGAAAGTGATCAGCGCCGCCCATGAGCACCCGTGATGTCACGAGTGTGTTGCCGGCCTTTAAAATACATACCTTACCAATACATTTGTTGGTGTTTAGGATTTTTGTGATTTTAGCTTCAAGATAAGGCTATTATTATTTAGCAGTTAAATTAGCTA